>CAHIKZ030005082.1:0-13699 GCA_903632075.3 Acanthosepion pharaonis | reverse complement strand
GGGGCCATTTAAAAAAAATGATTGTTGGGAGTAAAAACCGGGAAAATTAGTTTTTAAATGATGTTGAGTTTCCCGGAAAAAGAAAAAAAGCTTTAAGCCATTTAAAAAAAAACAGGGAGAAAGTGGAAGGTAGAGAGAAAAAAATGCTAGAAACAGCTTAAAAGCATGAACACTGCGGGGAAAAAGGTTGGGAAAAATGAAAGGAATGGTTCAAATTTTTCTGGTAAGCCCCGGTGACATGGTCATCCAAATTATAAAGAAGAAAAAAAAGACTGAAAAAGGAGTACAACAACCCCAAGGCCAAGGGACAAACTGGGGGGGTTAAAAACTATTAGTAAAAATTTAAAGAGGGCCCATTTTAGGTTGAGTTTTTTAATTTCCCAAGCCCCTCATCTAAAACAATCTTTTTAAAGGGAAAAAAGGGGGAATCCCACTTGCCCCCGGGGAGGAAAGACAAAAAGAAATGTTTTTTATTTCCTTAAAACAGCCCTTGTCAATGGCAGATTTTGGGGCAAATATGGGATGAGCCAAAACAAAGAAATATAGAAGTTATAATTCAGCCCAGGAATTTCAGAAGGAAAAGATATGTTTTCAAACAAACAAGCAAAGTCTTTTCCCCGAAAAATTCCCCTTAGTTCTGGGGGATCGGGGAGGTCCAGACCTTTTTTTGGGAATGATTACCCCAAAATAATATCAAAAAGGTCTGCGCCCGATTTTTTCTTCTGAAGGAACCCAAAAATCATCCCGTTTAGTTAAATACCCTATGAATGCCGGGTAAAAAAAATTTTAAAAAAAATTTAAAAAGAAGATTAAAAAAAGAAAAGGGGGGGTAAGCAATTTTTGAGGGAAATTAAAATTTTTTCAGGCATCAAATTTCAAAAAATTAATCAAAGGGGCGAATAGGGCCAAGAGTATAAAACGCCTAATAGAAGCAACAGAAAATGTCTCTATGTGACATGGAAAACGAAAATACCTGTGGAGTGTTTCAGCGAACATGACGGCAATGACATGTCTGATCGTGAATGTGTACGAGGTCTGCCGTTGCATCCTCAGAACACGAGGTTTGCCGTTTTTCGGAATTTTCGTAAATTTAATTTCGCTGTTACAATTTGAGTTTATCTACAACACGTGTTATCGTTATAATGGGGCCCTCATATCAGTGAGGGGGCTGAAAAACTGGAAACCGTTGAGGTAAGGCCCAGAACGGTGCACATTCTCTCCTGATGACCCTGTTTAAATTGAGAGGAACATCAAATTATGAAATCACATGCCGTAGAGAAGCTTGATGGAAGTGTGTGTTTAAGAAAAGGAAAATAGATTAAACACTGTCTTGGTGAGTTTTACTTTGTAATTTCCTTCAAACTTCATGGGCTACTCCGTTGGCTATAAAATAGACTGAAGAAGTAGGAAATAGACTAATAGGTCGTTTAAGACAGGGGAACTGTCTAGTAATATATATATATATATATATATATATATATATATATATATATATATATAAATTAGGTAAACCGTATTTTTCGACCTGAAATAAATATCCATTGCTGTTAAAATTTCTTTTTTTAAATATGTTATTTCGTAAAACCGACAAACCATGTTACATTCCATGAGATAAGCTATTGGTTGAATAAATATCTTTAACAGGGTTCTTCTAAGGCATTTTATCACCATTCTTCTTTCTCTTATATCAGGATCCACATTTTTTTTAATCTGAATTTAAATGGAGGACAAAGATTTTATACGGATTTTTTTAATATACGGACAAGACAGTAGATGATATAACTTTTTGTTTAAAAAATCAGCTTAGATTGAATAAAATATATGTCAATATTGTAATTTTCTTTCCTTTAAAAAACATGTGATTTTTTTTTTTTTTTCCTTTTAAAACAAATTATAACTTTTCATATATTTAATATATATTATATATATAGAAAAATACGATATATATATTTATTATTTATATATATTCTTATTTATACCTCTTTTATATATATTCCTTATTATAATTATTTCATAACAAATCCCTATATGTTAGTTTTATGTTTTAAAATTTATCTTTCCGTCTTTTATGGTTCTTTTTAACTCTGCCCTCAGAAAACATTATTTTAATGATGGCTAAGAGAAGGAAATCATTTTTATAAATATACTTTCTTTTTATCTTCTAAGTTCCTAATTATATATAATTATCTACACAGTTATTTTCAGATTCAGATAAGAATAGTTATATTTCCGTTATTCTTTTTATTCCAGTATACACCCTTGTTTTTCTTTCTATATATTTCTTTCTTTATCAATATTTCTTTTTATCCGAGATAAGGAGTTCTTTTTTCTTTGAACATTTCATTCCTTTCCTTCCTTCCTATAAGTGTTCATTTCAGTTTTACCACCCTTGACCTGCACACAGCCATTATATATATATATATATATTATTCTATATATATATATAAAGGTAAAAGACAATGATCCCGTTTTTAGGTAATATTGACCAATGTGGACTTTTCCAAGGCTAAAACGAAATGAATTTATTGAATCAGGTTCTATAAACAACAAACAAAATGTTCTTATCAACCTGAAGAATTTAGAAACGCTACTGTATATTCATTCGTTTCAAAATTACGCCAATTACTTTATTACTTTTAAAATGAGAATTTTTTCACGTTTAGAAATATTGTTTGTATTGTACTATTGTTAGATTCAACCGTTTTAAACATCTATTTCTTGATATATTTGTCCCATACGTAAATTATTAGAGTTTTAAAATGCGTTCTGTTGGTGATAAAAAAACCTAAGGGTACTGTCATTTTCATATGCACCTTTATATTCACCCACGGAAAACAACAAGGAATTTCCTTCGTCATGAATTAAATTTTCTTTTGAGGCCATTTGTCTTTTATAAAATGTTTTATTAATTTTTTATTTTTTTTATAAATGGCTCACACATTGAGAAAACGACTACTATACTAACTATTTTATACAATGTTTTCACAATTGGAATTTATATTTTTTCTCATAAATGCTAATCTTTTAATCAATAATTATATATAGTAAATTGAAATCGACACTGATATATATATATAAAGATAGAGAGAGAGATGAAACACCCATTTATAAAATAGTTCTTGAAAGTTATATTTTTATTCCTGCGCCGCCATTATAATACTATATATTTTAAATTATTACTCAATTAGTTACGATTTTGATTTCCATCTATGAACACAAATCGGCTACCTAAACGTTTTATTGAAATCGTTCAATAGTGCAACCTTGGCCTATTATGAAACAAGAAATGGAATTTTTTCACACCCAACCCAAGCGATGAGAATCAGAATCAACATTGAGTTTGAATTCAATGAGACATTTTTATGATTACACAGATTCAACCGTACGTTATTTTCCAGTATTTTATAATATAACTTTTTGATATATTCATATGCCTTTATATATATAACATATATAAGTTATT
Organism: Acanthosepion pharaonis; assembly: GCA_903632075.3. NCBI lineage: Eukaryota > Metazoa > Mollusca > Cephalopoda > Sepiida > Sepiidae > Acanthosepion > Acanthosepion pharaonis. The sequence goes on along the minus strand of CAHIKZ030005082.1, from coordinate 10,236 downwards.
ATAATTATTGTATTTTCTTGCAGATTTTATAAGCTGAAATTCACATAAGATATTTATCATATCAATATGTCCTGAAAATAAAAATATAGCTAGTATCAATTGGTTAATGTCAGCCTATTCGTAAAATATTGATTTGCATAATAAATTATAAAATTATATATATACAAACTATATCAAAATAAAATTTTTAATTTTTTGATACTTATATTACTAATTGTTTGCTCCATTTTTATTTGCTAGACATCTAACCTATTCCGCTCCAAAAATCACCTTAGATTACAAACTAAGTGATTTAATATCAAGGTGACATCCTTCAACCTTCCTATCAAACAGCCAAAAGCATATATATATATTTAGAATTATATATATACATTATGATATATGGACTCTATTTTGTATAGTATTATAATAGGCTTTTCTGTTTAATTGCCAAGATGTTGGTTCTAATTATAGAGAATGACTTAAAATATATTTTTTGGATATTTATAAACAAAATCAAATATATATGCATGCTGGATATCTTCCTATATATATATATATATTTTTGTATCATCTTTTCACATATTTTTGTTCTTTCTTGACTTGAAGTCAGAACACTGCAATCACACGCATGTATCCCTGTTGTGCATTAAAATCATTCTTACTTTCTGAAAACAAGATCAATTACTGTTGGCGCTTTATTGAAAAAAAATTTGCATATATTGTTTGCTTTTAGTATTTTCATCCATTCTTTTTCTTTCTTTTCTTAATATTGAAAATTTTGTTTGTTGGACAGTTTATGCCAATAAACTTTTTTCATTCAGTTTAACATTTGTCAGAATCCATTCAAATTTTACGCAAACAAATTTCTAAAATTTATGAGTATAACAACTTAACATCCTACGTAAGGAAGTATTAGTCTAAAACAAATTGCAAATTTACCTTGAGATAATCGGGATTTATAAATCTACCATTTGTCCAAAATTGAAAATTGCTGACAATCTGGTCTCCTGTCTTAAGATTCTCAATAAATGGAAAGAAGATTTGATCTGGTAATCATAAAGTTGTCACTTTCATCCCCATGACATTAATTCCCTGTTTCTTTCCATAGATATTTTTAAAAATTCGATTCTAAAAGTAGCTTGATCCTTGGTTCCTCAACTCCATAAATTTAAGCATACTACCACATTGTAAATTAGGTCTCATTGTCTTACTGTTCAAACATATAGATGTAACCATAAGTATATATCATATAGTCTCTTCTCTCACACTTGACCTCTTCAAAAGTTTAAATGCAATGCTAATTGACATCTTTTGTTTGTTTGAATCCTTATTTTTTATTGTCCTTTCTTCTAACTAAAGTACTCGCTCTCATTTTAATGAGTCAGAAACCATCTAAGAGACCAAGAAGAATTATCTCCTGTTGATGGTTCAATGATTAATAGAAAATTTTTACAACAATTGGCAATAAACATAAACAAAATGATTACACTTTGTTTATGTCTGTTAATAAATTCCAATTATCATTCCTCACATATACGAATTTCATTTGTGAATTTCATTCGTCTGAGAAAAAATGGAGTGGGCTGAAAACTGATCTATTTTAACATGCAAACATTTTTAATAAATACAACTGTTTTACTAAATAAATATTTATTAATAAAAAAGGATAGTGGTAGTCCTAATATGGGTCTTGGATACAAGGTTGCTGTCAACAGGATGTACTGGGAAGTAATTAATTGTGATATAACTGAACACTTTAAATATCAATTCAAAATGTTCAAAAGAAATTAATCCAACATGTGAAGGAATTTTTATATATATATTATCATATAAAAAAATTTATTAAAAAAACCAAACATGTATGTCCTTAACAAAGGTCCATGTTTATGGAATGTTATGAATGGGTTAGAAATTAAATAGTCCCTACAAAGGTATGTTTTCCCAGAAAAAATTTAGACGTCTTTTCCTAAAAATGTCTGAAGAGTAAACTCTTCACTTTTATAATTTTTTCAATTCCATGCTATTTATATATGTCCCTTCAGACAAACTGAGGTAATCTCAGATGATAAAAATTTATTACTTTATATGGGATATATTACTGGAAATTTATTTTTGTTTCTCGGCTCCATATTGAGGAAATTGTTCATAATTTTATATAAAACAGATCCTGTTTCACTTTTTATATTCTAAATAAATAAATTATAAATAGTTTAATGGGTAACCAAACTTTTAAAATCCTTCAGGAACTGTCCGTTTTTGTATTTTTAAATAGCTTTTGACTCTTTATGATTTACCCTTTTTGTTCTGCACTATTCAATCCTCTTATTAGCATTTTTGTATAAAATAATTTATATTATATTTGTAAATATTGTACTGTTGAAATTGACCAATGAAAATGTCACTATGGCGATGTCTTCATCTCTTATGAGCGTCATTGTATATTGATTAAGACTGTTTAAAATAGGAAAAGAAATTTTGTCTTTGTGAAATTAAAGACATCAGGTTTATTGTTCCTAGGTTCTTATAATATTTAATCACTGATTTATTCATAGTGTATTTACTTATCAGCCAAATATTAATTTTTTTGAAACACAACATACTGCACAAAAATTAGACACATATTATATATATAATATATATATATATATTGCATAATAAAGGCAAACAGTAGTGCTAAAAAGACAGTTCAGATGTAAAATATCTAAGAAAAAAATTATTGCTTTCCATCTTTAATTTTCATGTGTAAGAAAAATAAACTTGTGACCCTTACTACCAAAAGTATCAACATCACAGTGTCCACATCGACAAGTCAATAAATATATGCCTATATATATATAAGATAAAGAACAAATAGGAAATATTTATCAATCTAACATGTTTCATTTTATTTTTTCATCAGAGAATGAGATATGGAAGAAAAATAAATTCTGTATTTTATTTTTGTGTTGTTTGATTTTCATTGGTAATCAGTCTTCACATGCATTTAAACTCGTTAAACAAGGTTAGCATAATTTGCATCTTCTAATTCAAGGAGAGATGGCACATCCTTTCAAGAGTCCAAGAAATCAATGGATTCCAAAACTAACTGAAAAAACCCATAAATATTGCTTTATGTATGTAAGTTAAATTTCAAATAGTACATAATGAATCTATGGGTTATGGGGAAAAATTTTAAATATTTTGTACACAATCTTATATTTATAAGATGTGGCAACCTTTTTGAATACAAGAGAGAAAAACCATTTATTTTCACGAAGGTCATCTTCAAATGTATTTAATTAGAATTTCTTTAAACCCTCCATTTCTGCCATCTACAAATGTTGTCTTGGTCTGGAGAAAAAAAAATCAAAGTTAATGTTATATTATTTCATGGGGTTCTATTATTTTACTGCAGGGAATAAAGGATAACAACTAAATCAATAAAAATACAAATTCTTTACTACAAACAAAATACAGTTAGAAATGATGAAATTATTTGTCGGACATTGTTTCTGCCTATTGTTTGATAACTTCTTCACATCAGGTGAAATATTTGTCGATGACAGGAGTAAAGCACCATCAAGGTGGTCATCATCCAACATTATTCTTAAATGACTTTCAGAATATTTCATTTTCAAAAAAAAAATGTTCACAAACATATGTAGTTCCAAATAAAGATACCATCATTTTCGCATTATTCAACAGGCTTTTACATTTTCCACTGGGAAAAATCATATTTCTTGTAGAAGTCATCAGTGGATTTGGAATGAAATTTTGATTAAAAGATTTGTTGCATTGTAAGTCAATTAACTCCAACTGACATCTTTTGACTATTTGCTCCACAAGTGAATTAGATAATTAGTATCCAGGTGTAAAGTTGGCTTTAGTATATGGTTTTTGGTTTTTTTTTAGATATATAATTTGTAGATTATAAAATATATTGTTAGTAATATTTTTTATATAAAATATGTATTTTTATACCTTTTTAGCATTGCACTTATTGCCATTTTATTATAAAAATGACCTATTGATTTTTGTTTGGGGTTCATTATTTGCCCATAACTGGGACCCTAACAGGTGCTACAACTCAGGGTGAGAGTTGACCTGGGAACAGCAACAATTAAGAGGTGGTTTCATGGTGATAAAGATCCTAGTATTAGGGATGACAATATCTTTAAGTTTTGTAAAAAGATTGTTAGAAGGTAGGATTATAAATTTTGTGTTTATTTTAGAAGTGCTATTGATGGTGTCTAGTTTTTATGATTTGTGGATTTTATAAGCTTGTTTTCTAGCATTAGTGATGAAATGATGTGGGTAGCAAAAAAGTCTAAATGTTTTCTCAATGTATCTCTCTTCTTCATCTAGGTATTCTGGGTTACATGTTCTAAGAGTTCTGTAGCAGAATCCTATCTCTAATCATCAGTTTATTTTTTAATGTGGTAGGAATAGAAATTAGATCGTTTTTGTACAGTGAAATCAGATTGGATGCTGAAAATATTTGATTGCATGCAAAATTTAAAGTAACAGCTTAAAACAAGTGTTAACCAATGAATAACAATTTAAAGCACAGAATTCCTGTTTTGTGTACTCGTGTTGACCACTTAAAACATTTATAATTGTCTTAAAACATCAAAGTTATTAATAAATTTTTTTTTAAAATGAGTAAATTTAAAAAATGTTTCGGCCATTGTATGCTTCAGGTGTGTGGAATTTCAATGAAGATTAGGATAACAGTCCAAATAATGTAAGTAATCATAATACCTCATCTCAGAGATGTAGGCAGTTAAATAAAAAATTTTATAAAAATTTCTTTTTTCTCTCTCCTCTTTTGGGTGAAGATGGGGAAAAAAATGAAATTGATAATTAAGAAATTATCAAAGTTGCTGAATATAGGTTACATTAAAAACTGACAAATATTTATGAAATTTTACTTCATTCATTGAAAAGGTCATTATGTTTATGTATAAATGGTCAATAAATATGTATATAGTTATTTTTCCAAGTCTAGCTTAGCTGTGACACAAGGTCGAAAGTATAGATCACCCAGCGATGTGTGAACTACTATTAATCAGTGTGAATTGTTCTGTGAGATAAGCTTGCTAAATTGCTATTACCCTCGGTGCCCATAAATATGTATATAAATGTTCCTTAATATGACTGAGTTCGACTATTAATTTATTATTGCATAATGTGAGTAATAATAATTATTACAATAATTGTATTTAAAATGTGTAATTAATAATAAATTTGATAATATTGTTACCTCATCATTTTGTATCATGAACCACTTTTGAAAGGAACTTCTTTTTTTTATCTTCCAGGCTTGGGTTTTGCTTTTTCTAAGAAGAAAGAAACTCCAACAAAGATGCCATTCTTACAAAACTTGAGATTTGTCTAATTTCATTTATAAAACAAGAACCGGTGCTTTCTTGGCTGGCTGCTTCTGAGATTCTTTTAAAAGAAACAAAATCAGAAATTCATGTATAAAATATTCTTTCCGACAAGATATATATATATATAAAAAAAATCTCTACTCATTCCTGCTACCAAAATGTAGTCTATCTTTTGAGAAAAATAAATGACTTCTGTTCCTGAGTATACCCAAAGAAACTCTGTCCTCCAAGAATTTCTATGAATTCTAAAAAAATGTCAACCTTTCATGGTAGAAATTTCCATAACAAGAATAACAATGAAATCATCTCTTGGTGAAGTAGTACAACAGTTGTTTTTTTTGAGGGTTAGAAACAAAGTCTTGTCATCTTGCTTGTCTTCAAACAGATCACCTCAGATATATATAAGTAAAGCAAGTGTAGATTTTAGCAGTATATGGAAATCAGAAGCCAGAAAAATTAAATTTTGCAGTTAAGGCCTTCCATAACAACAGGGGATCATTGTACAGTCAATTGAGTGACTCAAAATACATTAATGTTCTCCATAATAAGGATAAAAAAAAATGGCTGATTCTTTGATAAGAAATATACAAAGTTCTTATGTTAATACGATAACTGCTATTCTAGTTTGAGAGGAGATGGAAAAGAAAAGACAAAAATATTTAATCCCGGGAATTAAAAAAGGAACATTTTTGAAACAGTGGCGAGTATATTGGATGAGACATAACATTAAAATGTACAAAAAATGAAGAGAATGATTTGAAAGATATATTGAGACCAGCAGGGATGGTGTGTCTTATACTCAAAACCCCTGACCACGGAGGGTAGGCTTTTTTGGGGGTTCCGTTGTTGCCGCTGCCATTTTTTTTCAGCACTGTTTTATGGCCATCCATCATTTTTCAAGTTATTTTTAAACTGGGAATTCACTAAGGAATTCAGAAACTTGGCAGGTCTATCGCAAAAATTCCCAAAGCAAGAATTGAACAATCTCAGAAATACAAAGGAATAGTGTCATTGTGGAACAAGAGAACTTTTTTTGTTGTTTTTAATAATTTTCACCATATGCAAGTCCCAAGAGCCACTTGAGGTAGAGGGTTACTGATAGTTTATTGTATGAGCAGTAAGAGAAAAGAGGCTCAATTTAGAGAGATATTTGGGAAAGGTAATGGTTAACCCTAGCCTTGAACAATTCATATTCTAATAGTCACGAAAGCAAATATTGGGAGATGGTGTCCAAATTGCCATTTTTGGGAAGAAGTTGTTCAAGTGGATCTTCTGTCTTACTAAATACGAAAGATCTGAAACAAAGATTTTTTTTTCATTATAACATCTTGTATTTTATATTACTTTATCACCAAGCAAGTAGATTTTAGCAGTATATGGAAACAAGTTAGAAAAATTAAATTTTGCAGTTAAGGCCTTCCACATAACAACAGGAGATCACTGTACAGTCAATTGAGTGACTCAAAATCCATTAATGTTCTCCATAATAAAAATCAAAAAAAAAATGGCTGATTCTTTGATAAGAAATATACAAAGTTCTTACAATCTGTTCTTAACTGCCATTCTAGTTTGAGAGGAGATGAAAAAGAAAAGACAGAAAATAGAAGGCAACTTTTCAGGACCACTAGTTACAACATATACATAGAAAAGGTTGGCTAGAAATGTAGTGTTAAAAACAACAATGATGGTGATAGTGGTCCCTAATATACATGGCATAATGAAAATACTTTATTTCAGACACATTAACTGAAGTGTTGTTTGAAAGAGATAGAGAATGGGAAAAATATGTAATCTTGGAACTTTAAAAAAAAACAAAAAAGACCTTGAATGACTGAGACTATACTGGATAAGAATGTATGAAACACTATAGCAGCGGTTGCCTTGTTTCATCTTGAGAGAAAACAAGAAACTTTCAAAACAAACTGTACACTATTCATAAAAAAAAAGAAAACAAATCTGAGAACCGTGAATGAATATTTTGATGACTGGCCTGAGAATTTTCTTATTGCAGAACACAAATATCTAAGAAAATGGAGTCTTTTCCAAATCATATTGTGTACCCAAGTTGTAGACAAAATATATGCATATTTTCATGTCTTTATGATTGATATATGACTGATTAGGAAGGAAAAACACCAAAGTCAGCAAATTTGTTTGTTCTAGAAGTCTCAAGCATTTTGAGGGAAAAATACATATTGCCCCAAAGAAATCTGTATATATTTTGAAAGGAGCCTTATATATTTTGCAAAATATCTGACATCCCTGCCCCCCCTGTAAAGTATACATATATACATTTAATCCATAGCCAATCAGTGCTTACCTGTCCCAAATCATGTGACAGTTTACAAGACAAGGTTTTCTATAACTGATGAAATGCTTGTTAGTATATACCTCATTGGTATCTAATATTGCCACTGAAGTCCAAGCTATACATGAACCTGTTATAAGACTTGTAATTTTTGTACTGTGTTCACACACCAATGTTCCAATTTATAGTAAACCTTTTATGAGACATTTTAGTGTATTTTCGTTTATTGTACAAAACTGCTGTATGCAGTTTCACAATCTTTAAAAGCACTGGAGGAATCTTTGAACAATTGGTCAATACTGAATAAGATTTGACAAACTATAAACAATTCCCAAGGAGTTTTGCTTGAAATTTTTTTAGACAAATAACAAAAATATTAGTGAGTGACTATTTTAATTTGTCATTTAATAACAGGATCCATATTATAGTTTATATGTAGTTCTGAAATCTTTTTCATCTACAGTACAGAAGTAATTGTGATTTTTACCTTCAGTTTTGAAGAGTTACAAAATGACACTTAGGTTGAATCAACCAATATTGTTAGATAAAAAAAAAAAAGAAAAAATACACAAATTACACAGATTTCAGCAACAAATAATTGAACCTTCATCATGTCTACAGCAAAATCAATTGATTTTTTTTTAATCTGGCTGCAAAATGCATGAAACAGACATCAAGACTAAATTTGATATAAATTGCATGCAAGAAAATTCTGTCATTTTGAAAAACAAAAGTTGATTGTGATTCTTAATTATTTGCATAGAACTTTCATGAAACATTTACTCTAGAGTCATTATTAAAAAGAATCATCTTAAAGCATTAGGGACAAAATAATCAACAGTTCAGTAATTAATATTTTTTGCAAGATTCTTATAAACAATGTAAAAAACTTCAGGTTGCAACCACAATAAAAAAAGAACCCTCTGAAAATTATAGACACTGTTTACAGATAAAATACAATACTTTATTGACCCCCACCACAACAATTATAAAACTTTTGCAGATTATATAAAAGCCACAATTTTCAAATGCTAATATTCAAAGTAAGCAAACTCTCTCCCATTGAAAGATTGTGTTGTACCAACAATATTATCATGTAAACTTGTAACAAACTAAGTTCTTTCTTCCTCATTGTTTTTATATATATAGATAGATAAGTAGAAAGGGAAAGAAACTCCTAAGAGTCAGTTAATTTTAGATCAGCTGGTCATCAAAAAAAATATTACAAACAAGACTGATCTTTTGTTACCTTCTACCAATTTGATCAAAGTGTATATTCATATTATATGCTTGTAATGTGGACTTACATGTTTGTGATTTTTTAAAATAAGCAAATTAGATTTTTTCAATAAGAAATTAAAACTTTTGTTTTAAGACTCATTTTAAAAATCCATTTTTTTCTGAAGAATTTTTCCACCTTTGTCAAACATTTCATTAATTTTGACTCCATTTCCTAAGGCAAATACACAAACGCTCTAAAACTCATCATTTTTGCATTTGATGCTTGAACAAGATGAAGCTGACAGTGTAAGAAATATTCTTTATTCAAGAAAATAAAAATTTGTAAGCAGAGATTTCCTTTGAGAAAAGTCAGCTATAAAAACATTAATATTTGATGATCCAAGTTCAGAACTGTTCCCTCCTCTAAAACCTAAAAGTTGAATCAGTTGAAGATGAAAACTACTTGACTTCTTTTTTGTTTCAAGCACCCAGATGACATTTTTATGAGCAAGAATGTCTTAAAATGAATTCTGATAAAAGTCTTTAATTATTGATTATTTTTTTAAATAAATAATCCTTTTAAAATAACATGATAATGATAGACTCACAGCTATTTATTTTCTTGTGCAAGAATGAAAAATAATATATAAAAAAATAATTTGGCATTAGAACAAACATATTTATCATTATTATAGAAGCAATGTTAATCTACACTTTGCAGCTTTCTTCCTCTCTATCCTATCAGATTAAATATTAGATCCATATGAAAAATATTTACGATATAATGGCTACTGTCTTGTCTTTATACAAATGTACCTCAGTAAAAAGGTAGAATTTTGAATGAAGGCACCCCTCCATCTTTGAAGGTTTGTTGCAACACAATCTTTCTAGCCAAATTGGCATATTTCCCCTAGCACTAGTGGTCAGTGTTTAAACCTAAGTAAAAAAAGCAAGGATTTTGAATACTGTTTTCAGTGCTATATACCAATTTCTAATGTGGCTTATATGATTAGTTTATACTATAAAGACGAGGAGCTATACACAACTATTTCAATTGTAATTCTCTAGAAAGTTAATACCAAATACAATGTCTATTCTTTACCTACTAGATAAATAAAATTTCAAAGAAAGCTTATTTCTTCAATGAATCTGAATTATGTCATGTATGGACTTCCATAAATATGAGGAATGCTTAGTCATTTAGTATGTCAACTTCTTACTGTAAATGAGGAGACATTTTTTTATGGAACACCAAAAAGAATAAAATGTATTATAGATATATGCATGAAGTTATTTGTTCCCACTGACACCTCGAAACCTGGCGGTCCAAAATTCCAACACTGCAACTATGAA
>CAHIKZ030005081.1:0-14286 GCA_903632075.3 Acanthosepion pharaonis | reverse complement strand
AAATGACATAAATGAAAAGCAAACAGATACGAAGCTTTACCTGTGATATTTATTTTAGAAACCTTTCTAGAGTATTTCCTTGCTGGTGGCAAGTCTCTTTTCAAGCACCAGAAGCAATCAGCTATCATTTAGGAATCCCAGTAGCCTTGGGGATGTTCCTCCATAATTTTTATATATGTGTGGAATCTCACCCCTTGTTAGTCACTTGTATCAACTAAATTACTTGGAATTTGGTCAAGATGGCTATTCAAATAATACATTTATGCGCTTATATTGCAACTTAACACTATGTAATACTTTACAATTTTTTCGTAGTTATCTAACTACGAAAAAATTGTAAAGGATTACACAGGATTTTAATTGCCTAAAAGTTTTCTATCAATTCTACGAATGAGAACCAGGCATTTTTTGCGTTCATTCGTGACATTTGGAAAACTGATGTCTTTAATTAATGTTCTTATTAGTGGACCGTTAAAAATTCCCTCCTTAATTTTTTCTTAAAACATAATCTTGCAAATTTTGAAGTATTTGAAACACTCGCCGTTGCTATCTGGTAGACGTTGTTTAACAGGGCCTACCTTGATATGCAGAGTAGGAAATACAATTATATTTCTGATCAAGGTCTAAGATTTAAAAAGTAAGTTAATTCTGAAACACATTCTATCACATAAAATGTTCTTTATAATGAACGTATGAAAAATCTCAAATTCTGTTACATCTCGTGCAAGATATAATAAACAAAGTAAACCCGAGTGTGGTTTTCAATAATAATTTTATAATCGGATATAGGTATGTCAAAATACAGAGAGAGAGAGAGAGTCAGGAGTAAGCTAACCGCAATGGTGTTAGTAAACGAAGACCTTTTCCCGTTACTGTTTACTGTGGTCGTACTTTATCGGCCACCAGACCGTCCATTATCGTGAATGGGGAAGTTGGGTTATCTCATCACAACACCTCCCCCCGAAGCTGAAATTCTCCCTTTTGAAAATTTCTGCTTCTAATGTCGTCTTCTTTTTGGATCCGGACTAAAACGCTCCACTGGTTTTCTTTCCCGTGTGCTCCTTTTAGTCGTCACAATTTGATCCTTTTTTGGCGAAGATAATTTCCGCTTTTCAGCCCGTAAGGCTGGTCCATGCGATACAGGTTCAAATACACTATTGGGTAGTGTCATGTTAAAAGCATCGCATAACACTTCCATCGGAATTTCTTCGCTTTTTTCACTATATCGTGGTCTAATCTGATTGATGTGTCTCTTACACGTAAATTTTTTACTTTTAATCGTGTAGACCACTTTACCAATCATTTTCTGGATTATGCCATCCATCCAGTAGCTTTTTCTACTTTTAAAATTAAAAAAAAAAAAAAAAAAGAAACTGTCTCCTGAAGTGTATTTTTTTATGTTGACTTTTTCCTCTTAGCAACTTTTTTGTTTTGATAGGGTAACAATCTATCGAAAATTGATCTAATTTTCCTTGCGAACATAATTTCCGCCGGTGACATTTTCGCATCGTTGTTCTCATTAGGAGTTACCCTATAGATTGCTAAAAACTTTTGAATAGTTCTTCAGTGTCCGTACCTTTATTTTTACGTAAAGTACGTTTAAAAGTGTCAACAAATTTCTCGGCTTGACCGTTCGACCTGGGATGACACACTGGTGTAGTTATGTGTTCAATGTCTAAAGCAGTACAGAAATCCTTAAATTCCATACTTGTGAACGCCGTACCATTGTCGCTAACCAATGTTCTGGGAACCCCAAGAAACGACTGAAAATTTCATCCAATGCACTGATGGTGTTCCTAGATGTAGGATGCTTGCGCCTTGACTACCTCAGGCCATTTCGATAAAGAGTCCACCAATATCAAATAATAGTGCCCATGAATTGGTCCAGCATAGTCTATATGTAGACGTGCCACGGCAAATCCGTTTTCGGCCAAGGATTCATTTTGACCGGAGGTGCCCTTACAGCCAATTGACAACCTCTACATAGTCTTACAAAACCTTCAATATCCTTGTCCATTCCTGGCCAGTATACGTAACCACGCATGAGTGATTTTATCCGAGACATTCCAGGATGACCGGTTTGAAATTCTTTCAGCATATCTGTACGTAGAGATTGAGGTATAACAATTCTATCTGCGTACATCAATGTGTTGTCGCAAATTGAAAAAGGTGAAATCTGAGTTCCCTTTTTCTGTCTTTTGTTCCATCTCGTCTGGTTCCTTAATTTCACAATATAGTGATCTTTTTCCGCTTCATTTTTATTTGGTCCAACGTTACCGGCAATTCCCTGATGTATTCAACAAGAGACCTGATATTTCCTTTTCCTCAGTTAATTCTGCTATAATCGTCTCCAACATTTCTTCATTTTTTGGAATCAGCCTTGACAATCCATCCACATGCCCATGTTCTTTAGATTTGACGTATTCCATCCTAAAATGGTAATTAAGCAGGATTACACCCCATCGCCGTAAGCGATTAGCTGTATGCGTAAGAATGCCTTTTTACCTCAAATATTGTAAGTAACGGTTTATGGTCGTTTGAAGTACAAATGATCTACCATGTAAAAACGGTGGTATTTTTTAACCCCGGACACAATCGACAAAGCCTCTTTCTCGATCTGGCTATAATTTTTTTCAGCCGGAAGAAGAGTCCTCGACGCGTGCGCGACCGGTTTAGTAGTGCCATCTTCATATTTGTGTAGCAGTGCAGCACCCACTCCGTACAAACTTGCGTCAGTTGCCAGAATGATCTCTTTCTCAGGATCATAATGTGCTAAGGCGAGATCTGAGATTAGGCATTTTTTTATTTTCTGAAAAGCCGTTTCGCAATCTTTTGACCAAAACCATTTCTTGTCTTTTTTTAACAATTCGTTGAGGGGGGCTCTTAAATCATACATTTTAGAGTATGTCGATTGCATAATATTGTGCCAACCCCAGAAACGATTGTAGTTTCGCAACTGTGTCGGGTGCAGGCATGTTCTTAATGGCATCGGCTCTCTGTGGGTCCGGTTTCCTGCCTTCACTGTCTATTACCTGTCCGAGGTACGTAATTCTTTCCATGAAGAATTTACACTTCTCGTGGCTTAATTTAAAACCAAAATCTTCTAGTCTTTTGAATATCGCTCTGATGTGCGTTTTATGTTCTTGAACATTCTTACTTTTGACTAGAATGTCATCTAAATAGGCGGTACCAAACTCAAGGCCTGCCAGCATAGTGTCCATCACCTGTTGAAACAAAACTGGGGAGATCTTTAAGCCGAAAGGAATCCTATTTAGCTTATAAATACCTTTATGTGTATTTATACACAAATATTTCGAGCATTCGTCACTCACTTTAATCTGCAAGTATGCGTCAGAAATTTTTGAAAAAATATCTTCTGGTGAAGGTAGTGGATAACTGATTTTTAAGACAATCATTTAATCCTGTTGAAAAATCTGCGCACACTCTTATTTTTCCGTTTTTCTTAAGCTGTGGGCGAGGCCCAATCCGAATGGTCAACCTTAGATATCACTCCCATTTTTTCAAGTCTTTCCAATTCCTTATTAATTGTGTCTAAGGTGGAAAAAGGAACGTTTCTCTTAGGTTTGAAAATTGGTTTCACATTTTCCTTGAGTTCAAATTTGACTTCTGTCTTAGTACATATACCCAATCCTCAGAAAAAACTCTGGGATATTCTTTTAATTCATTTATGAATTTTTCATTTTTAATATTTTTGTTTTTTTGCACTGTTTATTACGTTTGCAAAATGAGTTAATCGGGAGTTCAAACAAATCAAAGAGTACTATCCAGTCTATTCCAAAAGACATGAATTAATCCCTTGGATTACATACACTTTCGTTTTTGCAGTCTTGCCACATAACGAAATATCGCACTTTAATTCTCCCATAAAGTTTAATTTCTTTCTTGAAACCCCTCTAGCGGTTTTTTTGTTTTCAGATAATTTAGGTCTTCCAATATTTTTCCATGTTTGTTCATCAATGATGCTTATGTCTGAACCAGAATCCAATAGGAAAGAAATTGTATGATTATTTATACGTACATCTACGTACTTTTCTATTTTTTACCTTTCTGAATTTCTTTTCTGATAATACCAGGCTTACATCTTGTAATTTTCTTTTCTTTCGGCAAACCGTATATTTATGCCCTTTATTTCCGCACGATTGGCAGAATTTATTTTTGTACCAACACGTGTCTTTGGTATGGTTATTTTTTTCCACACGTCTCACATTTTTCTATCTTTTGGCTTTTGGAGTTTTTCGAGTTTTTACGTGTCGAACATTAGAACATTTCCTCCTCAATTTGTATAATATCCCTTTTTACGTTTATGAGACAGGCATTCTTCGGTCACCCTTTGTAATGTTATTTTCTAGTCTTGACCATTACTCGACCTAATTTCTTTATATTTAGGATCAGTTAATCCTTGAAGAAAAATTAGGCACTTGAATAAATCTTTGGTTATTTCTTCTAACTTGAATTGTTCAACCAGAGTTCACTGTTCCTGCGTATGTCACAAAATCCTCGTTATCTGATTTAACGATGTTTAGGCATCTGTATCGCGTGTGGAACAGACTATTCCTTTCGTCAAATATTTTTTGACAGAATACTTATAGTTTCTTCAAACGAAACTTCTTCTGGCTTTCTGGGCAATATCAAGTTGAGTACTTCCTATTCTCGTTTGTCCCTAGTTTCTGGAAATGTTACTCGTTCCTCATCCGACCAATGTTGACATCTCTTGGTAAATATAGTTTCGAAACGTTTAAAAGTACGCTGGAAATGTAATGCCCGATCAGGATCATAAATAAATTCGGATAATGAATTTGCTATTCCTTCGGCAGAAAAAACAGTATTTTTTGTTTCTCCAGTCGCCTGTTTCAGAATTCTTTCGAGACTTTTTTGCTGTTGCAATATTTGTTGTTGTAAGTCTTGGTGCTGTTTTTGTTGCTGTTGTTGCAAGCTTGTACATAGCATTTTAGTCATTTCGACTAATTGCTCCATCCTGACTTTATTTAGAATTCGGCAAAATAATTTTTTTTTTTTTTTTTTTTTAGACAGTTAACAATTTACAGCCGTAATATTTTTACAACCCGTAATTTTTACTTGAATAATCAATTATTAGACCGGCTCGTATTTGAGTCGCGGTTCAATATATATTTTAAAATCACAATTTAACAGTAAAATTTTCTTTTCAAAAGTTTCCTTTTGACTTGTGACTCCGCTTTCGAAATCCGTTCAGCGTAATCTGATATATATATATATATATATATATATATATATATATATTTCAAGTAAGTACGTTGCACAATCCTTCGTCGCCAGCTGTTATATCTCGTGCAAGATATAATAAACAAAGTAAACCCGAGTGTGGTTTTCAATAATAATTTTATAATCGGATGTAGGTATGTCAAAATACAGAGACAGAGTCAGGAGTAAGCTAACCGCAATGGTGTTACTAAACGAAGACCTTTTAATATTTATTTGCATTTAAAATACAAAATACGGCACAAGGCCAAAAAGGGGGATGGGGAATGACGGTCTTCTGTTTTTAATCTAAAACTTAGCTAGTCACAGACACTGACCCAAACATGCCAACAATAATCAAATCACCAAAACATCACATTCACTCCTACCTTTCTTACTACGTCCACCATAATACCTCAGTTTCTCTATGAAGTTATAACTAGTCCCCTTATTTACAGATATTGTTCATGGAGGGAGGGTCATAAAATAACTTAAAATCCCCAAATGAATATTTACAAAGTGAATTAATTATTTACAATAAACTAAACAAAATTGAGTTAGTAATAAAAACCCCCACAAACTATGAATGTGGCAGAAATATCAGTTAACCGGACGAAATCGATGCGGGACAAAGAAAATAAGGACACATTCAAACCAACAAGCGTTCACACAAACACTCACTCATTCATACACAACAACAAGTACGAAAACACACATAAGAAACGAAAGGCGCCCCGCATCCACCAGAAAACTGACATCACTAACCACCTAACGAGGAAGGGGATGGGGAATTAAACATAAGTAAAAAAAAAAAAATAGGGACAGAAATAAAAGGGACCAATGAGCTTATATACCCTAGCTAAGTTAACCGGGAAAAAAAGGGAAACTAAAAATTCAAAAACGAAAACCTAGTCTAGCCTAATATCTGGGTGGGTTGCCTATGTTCAACCGTGTTAGGACAAGATTCTGTACCTAACCGACATGCAAATGCCACTCTAGGTCAGCCCCTTTCACTCTACACATTCGCGCAAGATTCACCCACCTTTTGCCGAATTCTGATGATGGGAGCCGCCGCCTTTCCGTCCTAATCTTGACTTTAAGCTGATGCTTAAAGTACAAGATCAGTTGGGAAGAGGTGAACTTCTCGCGTTCATAGAATCCCTTCTGTCGCGTCGTCCAAATCACGACTCGCATAACCCCTAGTAAGCAACAGAACACAGTGTTCAGCCTTCGTCAATTGCGATACCACATTGCTACAAACAGAACTGGCTTCCAGAACAAAACTTTCCCTGCAGCATGCGAAGCATGAGGCCTTCAACAAACTTGCACAACGGCACTACCGTCTTGCACTGAAAAAAGGCGTGACCAATGGTCTCGACATTCCCAGTACAGCGACGACAGTTTGGATATTTGAACAGAGGGCCCCACGAATCATCAGCCAGGTGAGTGATGCCTCATCGTTAGTAAGACATTTCAACCCAGGCGCCCAAGGCCATATCAAGCGAGCCTCCCGCTTCGTAAGACCGAGCTCGATCAGAGTATCTCGAACGGACCCCCTAACTAACAATCGATATAATGCCTTACGAGACAACGCTTGGGCGTCGGAGAGGCCATCCGACGTCCGCAAGAGGAGTTTCAAAGCACGACGACATTCACGGTAGAAGGAGCACTCGACACGAGGAGTACAGCCGGCCTCCTCCTCGCACGAGTGCACACTTCTCAGGGATGGGAAATGTTTTCGGACATCTTACTTCCAAAAGGTGCACACCTCATCCAAACCACGACACATTCGGTCTAGAAAGGTAATGCGAAGCATATATTGACGAATCTCAATGCTAGGCATACCCAGACCGCCCTCAGAGGATGAAGGCAACAGATCTCGCGAGATGCCATATGGGCCTTGCCTCTCCACAAGAAAAAGAGAACAAAGCCTGGACTAATGACATTAGTCGGGCATACGGGAGTGGAAGCACAGAAAGACGGTAGAGGAGGATCGGATAGATGTGAAACACATACTTCCGCCCTTCCCTTCAGGGAAAGTCTCCTCGAGACCACAGATTACCCGCGGCCTCGGCCTGCCCTTGTACCTCCGACCAATTCATTTCCAACTGGAGATCAGGACCGAACCAGAGGCCGAGTATCTTGATCGGCCCATCCGTCCAGAGGAAAGGTCCGGGAAGAGAAACTCCCTTCCACGCACCCAACCGCAAGCCCACAGACTTATCGCGGTTGATCTTGGCCCCGTCACCATCTCATACCCACTGATCTGCTTACTGACTTCGTTAATCTCGGCTCTGCTCGACACAAGAACCGAAACGTCGTCAGCATAGGCAGAATACCTGGCCGAGGTGGAAGCACCAGGCAGCGAAATACCGCGGGGACCGGATTCGCCTTTAACTTGCGAAGGAAAGGCTCCAACGCAAGAACGTAAAGCAGAGGCGATAGCGGACAACCTTGACGAATGGAGCGAGACAATACGAAAGGCTTCGATCTTACCCCATTCACTTCCACCAGCGCACCGGGGTCGCATACAAGAGTCGGATCCAGGAACGAAAGTCGGCTCCGAAACCGGCCACCGAAAGGACAGCCTCCAGAAATCGATGGTCAACCCTATCGAAGGCCTTGGACTGATCTAAATTGATCAGCGCGGCTTCACCGTCGACTTGTTCTAAGATCAAGCGTACCATATGAAGGTTATTCTGAATAGTCCTGCCCTTCACAGCACAAGTCTGTTCAGGGCCAATCAGACTAGACAGGACAAGCTGCAAACGGTTGGCTAAGATCTTCGCCAAAATCTTTAAGTCAGTGTTTAACATCGTTAAAGGGCGAAAGTTCCCTACTCCATCCCCACCGTCCTTGTCCTTACGCAGCAACTTGATGACACCCTGGTGAAGCGTTGAGGTAAAGACCTCTGCCTCATCCAGTGGTTGTACAACAGTTCCAGCAAAGGAACAAAAACGTGCGACAACCTCGTAAACTTCGTAGGGAAGACCATCTAATCCCGGAGACTTATCCAGGCCAACCTGCTTCAGGGCTTCCCAGATTTCCGACTGTTATGGGACCCTCACACCTAGCCACTTCAGCTGCCGAGAGGCAGGGAAAGTCAGCTAAATAGGCGTCGAATTGAGCAGAGCTCAGATCGGGCTCCCTGGTGAAAAGCTCCTGAAAGTAATCTCGAAAGACCTCACATATGCCCGCGTTTGTAGTCACGGTCCGCTTATCCGGTAATGTGACGCACGCTATATGTCGCCTGGCCGCGTTTCGATTTTCCTCTACACGCAGTTCAGCGGCCATATTCGTTGCCTCAGAAGACATTCTTTTTAACCTAGCCCTAACTACCAGAGCTTGATCCTTCTTGATAAGCAAGGAGGCCAATTCTGCCTTAGCTAAGACTATGTCCCCACTAACACGGGATTTCACGGCCCGATCAACTTTTTCTTCTAAAGCCGTTTGCGCCGCTAATCTATCAAGATTGAGTCGACGACTAAAATCGGCAGCAAACGTTCGAATCTTAGATTTTAAATTGCCCCACCAGGCATTTTCCACAACCGCTCCCGTCAATTCCCTTTGGATCGTTAGTAACAGCTTGTCCCGGAAACCCTGATCACTGAAAAGCGAACAGTTCAATTTCCAGTAACCAGCCAACCTAACCTTAGGCTTTTCTAAGTTTAAGTGCCATTGTGAAACCGATTAGGGTTGCCCTTCAGGATAGAACATGGCTGGGGTGAGGACATCGACAGCTCGTCCCATGGATCCCGACGCCATCTCATTCTCGACAGTATCGTCCTGAGACAAGCCGCCGATGTCCGAAGGGTAGGTGAGTTTAAGAGCTCTATAAAGGGACCCTCCCTTTCAGTTTTTGATCTGCTTCCTCAGAATCCGGGTCTAACAGGTAGGCAGCAGGGGGCACCATTTTTAGGAACGACTGGGCCTCCTGTATCATGCCCCAAATCTCCCGCGTACCCGGGCCAGTTCTAACTACGGTCAGGATTCTTTTGGCGGCAGGGAAGTTTTCCGGCTTTTTCACTTCCACGCCGTTAATATGCTTAAAGTTCCACAGAACCTTTAAATCCTTCGGGTTTCTTGTCATCCCGAAAACCCTTTCCGCCTGGTCCTGGGCTACGCGGCAGACGTCTTCCCCTGGGAGGTATGGTGGTTTAAGTTTTTTTTCTTCTTGTCGGTGACTGATTGTGAATCTGGGCTGCGGAACCTTTTCTTATTAGGAGACTGTATAGGTGTTGACATGGGTGAAATGTTAGGTGTTGTTGAGGGCGTCCGCACCGGAGAAGGTTTGGATGAGTGAAGAGGTTTTTTAGGCGAGTTCGATGCAGATTTGGGCGGATTTGGTTTTATAAATGTTTTTTTTTTAGATGAAGAAGGGGAAGACGGGACAGAGGATACAGGGCCCGGTGCCCCCAGTGATTTTTGATTTTTACCCCGCTTAGCCTCCAACTTTTCCTTTAATTTTTTCAGGTCAAAGATCTTTTGCCAACCTGACAGAGGGAATGGGGCTGTAGATGATAATGTCCCCGGAGTCATGTTGGGACTGAGGAACCGCTGTTTGGGTCTTCCCCTTGCCCCTAAGTACGAGGCGCCATTCCCCCTCATCCTTCTCCTTAACCACACTAGTGGCAGGCATTGGTTTCGGGGGCAATTTGGGATTGGACCCAACCGAGGGATTTTGCCCATCGGTCCGCCTCGCAGCTAGGCCCATTACAGACGCCGCGGATTTTTCCTTATCGGCCAAGGGGATTTTGGTCACCTACGACCGGAACTCCAGGGCCTTCTTCCCTGGGCAGGAGGAGAAAGGTGACCAGTCTCTCCACACCTCCAGCAAGTTGGTCGCCTACCAGTCAATATGACCGGCATTTTCCGGTCGCCGAACACCAAACAGTTGGGGACGGACTTGAAGGCCTTCTGGTCGAGCATGATGTCAAAAGTCCATCCCCGTTCAAATTGTCATTTTCCCCCTAAAATTTGGCCATACTGCATAAAAAAATGCAGCCAGGAGCTCTCCCGAAATTTGAGGAGGAACCTCGAAACGGCCACCCTGGTCCGCCTGCGGCCTTCATATTCGGTTCTTAGAATCAGATCTTTTGTGATTAATTCCTTTTTTGCCATGGCCAGGCAATCTTCCGGTGTGGGCAGCAGAATGTCCCACATGAAGAAACCCGTACCCTTAATAACTCTTTGGGGTTTTATCCCCAGGGACAAAAGTGATTTGATCACAGTGTCTTTTGTGGAGCGACAAATCTTTCGGGTTTTCTTGTCGACCACAAAACGGTCACCATTCTCTTTGAGAACATATCCAGTTCCTGGACATTATCGACAAACCCATCTTTATTAACAAGATGGGCGTAGCCTTCGCCTTATCCAGGAAATCCGCCATGTTCAGAATACAACTAGGGGGGGGACTTCCAGCAGGAGGGCAACTCCTCGGCCGTCTTTACTTGTGCCTCCTTTGGAACTTGGTCAGGTTTGGTAGCATGTCCTTTTTTGGAGATACTTTGGTCAGGTTTTGGGCTTCCATCAGCCCGCTTTCCTACTAGATTTTCAGTGGGGTCGGCTTTAGCGGCCGAACCAAAAAGGTCTTTTTTTACATTGGACCGAGTGTTACCGTCGGCCATGTTGTAAAAAGCGTGGAGACTACTACTTGCGTGTTTTAAAAATTTTCAAACACGGGGAGAGGAGTTGGGGGAAAATAAAACAAATAAAAAAGCCTGGATAACCCAGGAAATTAAATTTTAAAGATAAACAAAAGTAAAATAAAATAAATGACAAAAAAACTGAAAGAAAATAAACAGGTAAGACTTTTTTTTAAACAAAAAATAAAAATGGCGCCCGAAGGCAGCCGAAAATAAAAAAAAAAACCAGAAACTATTTTTTCACAAAAATTCAAAAAAAAAAAGAATAAAAAAATAAAAAATAAAAACCAAGACAGATGACGCCGTTAAAGAAAATAAATTTAAAGAAAAATAAACTAGTCAAACCAGAAGAAAGGCGACTGAAGTCGCTAAGAAAATAAGGGAGAAAAAAAAAAAATAAGAAATAAACACAAAGCTTCTTTTTTTTCTTTTTCTAAACTTTCTTTTTTTTTTTTTTTTAAACTGAGAGAAAAAATAAAAAAAAATAAAAGCAGTCGTCCGGTAAACACTTTGTCAAACCGGACTAAAAAAAAAGAAGAAAAATGTGGGCCGAAGCCCAAAAACATATTAAAAATATCTAAACAAAAGAAATGGAAAAATTAAAAGAATAAAAATAGAAACAATAACTTATCAGAAAAGGGTCGGTGTTTCAAACAAAAGCTCGTCCAAAAAAGTCAGTCACAGAAATGGAACAAATTTTTCACACACACAGCAGTACAAAAAAACCCAAAAACAATCAAAAATGGAAGTCAAAAACACAGTCCAGCAAAGGTCAGTGGATCTCTTCTTCCTCAAACGAAGACCTTTTCTCGTTACTGTTTACTGTGGTCGTACTTTATCGGCCACCAGGCCGTCCATTATCGTGAATGGGGAAGTTGGGTTATCTCATCACAACAAATTCACTAATAAATTTTTCATGTGAAACAATTTATACTTTTGGTGAAACCGATTGTGATAATTAAAGAAACTAAATATTTACTGAAAAAAATTTAGGAAGCAAAATATTTTAGTATAAAAATAAAAAAAAATCTTATAATTTATACACAAATGTAATTGAAGCAGCCAGAAAAAAATCTTTTTACATGGAAGAACAGAGCAAAATATTTCAGTGGTCTGCATGCAATCAATGCAATATCTATAACAGTGGTTTAATAAAAAAAAAAAAAGATGTTCATTTAAAACTACTTCTGGGTCATATCTTGAAATTCTCATGTCCCCATCGTCTTCAACTTGTTTAAAATAAAATACTTTATCATTATTAATAGAGGAACTTAATATTTATTCTTTGAACTGCATTTTGCAATTACTTAATTCCCATTATCATATATGTCTATACATTCAATATTAACTTATTTACTTATTCGTTAATTCTTCTATAATTCTGTCGAAATGCCTGTTGACAGAGATACAGATTACTATCTCCTTTCAATTAGTGCGTACTAGCTGTGACGTAGCTACTGCGAGAAAGATGACAACTGAAAAATAGAAATGATAACGAGTCTGTATATCCGTAGTTAACAATATAAGACCTTGCCGTTTTTTAATCGATTGGGAATGGGTGATCACTTATACGCAAATGAGAGCGTTACGTGCCAGTAAAGTGGTGTGGGTGATGATGTTGATATCATTCTTGATCAAGGCAGATGCGTTACGGACTCACATCAGTCATAGTTCGAGCAGCGACAAGGGAATATTGCGGTGTCGAAACAGCTTGTTCTCGGTTGTCTGCTTTATGACTTTAATGTGAGCTTGTTCGCAGACGAATAAAGTCAAACTTTTGAGGATAATACTGTGAATGAACGCACCGCAAATCATTGGTTCCAAAAGTTCAGTTTGGAATATCTGTCCTTTTGCGAATGAACTCACCAGTAGCCGGCTATAATTCCTGGAGGATGCAGGCGGCCATAGATGAGGGCAGCAGGCAAACTAGATTTCTAATCAGTTCAACTTCACCTGTATCACATAGGAAAGGCATACAAGTTGAGGAAGTGGCTACACCACACACTGCCTGAAGTCAACAAGCAACAATGGGTGACAGCCTATTTCTCGTTGTTTTATTGGCATCTAACTTACGCATATTTTATCGAGTGCTCACCAGTGATGAAAAGTGGATCCTAGATGACATTCTCAACAGTGCCAGACATCGGTTTTCACCATGGGTCCCTGTGCCTCACACCACAAAACCACATCTGCACTCACTGCGCAGGGACTACTTTTATGACTAACGGTATGTCAAATTTGCTGAAAACATTTTTCTTAATAAAAGAGAAAAGACAAGAGCATTCTGTTTGTCTTGTCATATCCCATCAGCATCCGTGTAAAATAAAAAATTTTTTTGAGAATAGTTACAGAGAATATTTTCCCGATATCTTTTGTGTGGCGGGTAGGGGGGGCAATATTACCCTGAAATAATAATAATGATAATAAAGGAAATACGCTTTGAGTGGCTCTTGGGAATTGTACTGGGTAAATAATAAATAAATATATAATTCATGCAGTGTTTAATTTTGTGTACAGTGTTTTTCTTCTTTTTTTTTCTTTCAGTATTCCTGATTTTGTGTAAATAACTATTTTTTATTTCTAACAAAAAAACTCTTTTGCCCCACACCAACCAGACACTGTCGGTTCAAAGATGAAAACTTTCAGCAAAAAATTTGCGTCTCAAAGTAGGAATCGTATGAAAAAATATTTCAGAACAAAGCAAACTTTTGCAAAGAGTAAAACTTCAATCGAATGAGCATTTACATCAAAGAATACAGCACTACCATATACCCAACATGTGGTGAGGAGTATCATTTATAGTAAGTTTCAAGTCTTTCCATATTTGTGAGGAGATTGTCCAACATTCTCTGCCATATAGGAGGACTGATATTACAGAACAGTTCAGTATTTTTTGCTGATTACTTATCTTTCTGTTTCTTAATACTTTGCTTAGCTTTTGTAAGGCATCTTTCGCTATACAAATGTACTTTCGGATGTCATTAATTCATTCTTTACACGAATCAGGTCAGCAAAAAGAAGAAATGACGATTCTGATATGTGCAGTTAAGGAAATGAAAATGCAGATGAAACGGCTTATTAGGCGCTTACGAAGTTTCTCTCAATCTAGGCATGCTGTAACTGATTGCCGAAAAATGTCCACGTTTCATATTGATGTGAACCCTTTATTTATGAAATACATTGGGAAAACTAGAAACCTATAACCAATACATACCCAATATCCTTAATCCGAAATCTTTGAGTCCAAATGTATTTCTGCTTTTCGATCTTTAAGGATTATAGAATTACTAAGGTCAGGACAAAAACAAAATATAACTGATACAAAATTTTAATAGAAAAATACACTAATAAATAATGTAGTCTTGTGATAATATTCTATAAACACTTGCCGTTGGAAAATTTA
>CAHIKZ030005080.1:0-46465 GCA_903632075.3 Acanthosepion pharaonis | reverse complement strand
CAGCTCTGATGGGTTAGCGTCAATTGTCACCTATGAAAATTTTTCCCGCGAGGCGGACATGGACATGAGAATAAACTGCAGGCAAATATTAAAATAATTTGACAACATTCTCCTTTTAAATTACCTAACATTGTGATCTGTCGCACATTTAGCAGGCCTTTTTCGTCCACTTGCAGAAACATGTGGCAGTTGATCCTCAAATACTCGAATAAAATGGTTGTGTAACATGTTCCTCTGCAAAATAACTGAAGGCTTCGGGAGAAGAATTCGTATAATAGATGTGGAGCACCTCTACACTGAACCATCGTTTGTCATCCACGACATATACACAGACAGACG
The DNA here is from genome assembly GCA_903632075.3 of Acanthosepion pharaonis. Lineage (NCBI taxonomy): Eukaryota > Metazoa > Mollusca > Cephalopoda > Sepiida > Sepiidae > Acanthosepion > Acanthosepion pharaonis. The sequence goes on along the minus strand of CAHIKZ030005080.1, from coordinate 46,126 downwards.
CGGGCATGTGTGTGTGCGAGCGCGCGCTTGTGTGTGCGTGTGTGACCCCTGTCGTCCCGGACGACAGACACACAAACATATGTGTGTGTGCGTATGTGTTTGTGTAAAAGAGTGAGAGGGCGATTTTGAAGTTTATATTCTATTGTTCAGTACATAATGTTAAACATTTTCAAATCTACAAATTTGTTCTATATCAATGCAATCCAATAACTTTCTGAGATTAATACTGAAAACTATATATCTGAAATTGTTTTCAGTAAATACTCTACTCAGCCATTTTCAGCAATTGACAACTTCGAAAAAAATTAACTGAGACCTTATTTTATATTGATATATTTTAAGCGACATTGCCATTGACTAAAATCGAAGAAAGCGAGATGTTAAAACTAATTGCAAGGTAACATGCATGACAGAAATAGTAAGTTGAGTGTAAACACAATCGCCAGGAGATGATTAACATAAATATTACAATGATAACAGAGGCCAGAAAAAGTGACTTTTAATCACGATACAAATACGAAGTACTTTTTCGCAGCTTCCGTAACGAACAAAAAGAAAATATATCAAACAGTGTTTTCCATTCTGCACTCTCATCAAGGCGGCTATAATATTTTTCTGGAGGATATCATCAAGATGTTCGACTTGTTTTAATTCACAATCACACTTTTCTGCATAGGTAAACATTCAAGGTTTCAGATTTTGCATTGCTTGCATTTGAATGTTAATTATTATTATGGATTGTTTGTATAAGATATATTTTCCTCTAATTTTATGGATATCACAACTGAATAGATATAATTTTTTGTCCAGCGAATTAAATTTTAAAGTAAATACAGCAAAGACTGGATCGAAGATTACTGAATAAACGCTACATCATAAATACCGTTGTATATTTATTTATTTTATGTCACGCTATGTAGGACAGATCGATATAAATCAAGTTCGTTGATTAATGAGAAGTTACATTACTTAATCCTTATGATAATCAAAACTATATAATAATTTCCGTTCTATTTTTATTTATTTATAGATTAAGTATGGCGATCTATGTAATATTATTTGCTAGTGGCACGGTAAAAAAGGTTCGTACGTGTATTTATAAACCGCAGTATTTGCTGATTTAATGCTGTACATAGCATTCAGATGAAGAAAAAACCCACTTCCAAATGGTCAACGAAAATAAAGGCAACCAAGACAACTTTTTACAAAAAATCCTCACAAGGAATGTAGACAAAAATTGATTAAACTGTTTATCACTAGCTTTTGTTTAAGTTATGAGTATCACGACAAAAGTACGTAGGTGTAGGCTTTAAGAAAGTTTTATTCAACTGAGAATATTGTTCGCGTATAGTGGCCCTTTATAGTTCCAGTAAACAGAAATAGCCCTCTCAAAGAGGAGAGTAACAAAACAAGGGGAGACCACTCTTAATTATTCATAACAATGAGTTTTGAAATTTATTCGGATTGTATTCAGACTGATATATAAAGAAAACTTTGGTAATGCCTAAAAAGGCAAATACACGAAACGTAGTAATACGGCAATTGTGTAAAGTCTTCAGTGTTTTCTGCTTACATTTTGCATTCTGAACATTTTTTATACATACAAACGAAATTCATGTTCAACTATGTTTTGTTAAATTTAGTATGGAACATTTTAAAAATTATTGTTGTAAAGAAATAATGTTTTTAAAATTTCCGTCGACAGAAATGTACCCATTAAAACAGGCAAGAGCCCACAGACAGAGATACATACGCAAACACGTTATGACGTTTTTTAGTGCACGAATAGTGAATATTCTGTGATTAATCATTTTAAGTAAATTTCGAATAACATTCCTTACATATTGTCGAGGACGTTCTCTTTTATTACAAACAGAAACCCGATTATCTTATTTCTTATGCATGCAAGAATGTAAATATTTTAGTCAAGCTTCTATCACATCTATTGAAAGAAAATTTATGTGACATGAATTAATTTACTTGTTTCATATCTCAAGAATATTTTATATTTTCAATAACTAATACCCAGTTCATTTAACGACCAAATATATGTTGATTTTAATTTCATGAGAAATAATAGTTGTCATATATTTACTACTTTAGCTGTAGGAAAATAATTTAAAATTAAAAATATATTTATGCAGTTTATATATCTAACTACATGTTTATTCTTGACTGTAAAATTCGAACATATCCAAAGTAATTCTCCATTGGCTTGGTGTCTAATATGTGGCAAATGTAATTTTGCAATATTTCCTGGTTTATGATTCTTTCAATAATTATGTCATCATTTCAAACGATAAAAATATAATTTACATTTTCTGTAATATTATAACATTTCTTAAAGAGCGAATGATACAATAAATCTCAAACTCACATTGAGACCACTGTGTAGGAGGTGTTGAGACGACAGTTACATTCACGAAACAACAGTGTACCAAGTGAAGTGCCTCCAACAATTCCTCATTAAAATATAACGCCGGATTCAGGTATACATTTGAAACAATGTACATTATCATAAGTTTCACAGTTCTCCAAACATAACTCTCAATACTCTCTGGTTTTGTTGGTTCTCAGTCACTTGGTAGGAATAGAGAATACAGGTGAATGTAATCTATCCTGACATTTGATATCAACTACAGCTCAAATATAACATAGTATAAGTGAGAATTATGCTCCTACATTTTATGAAAAAAAAAAATCAATATTTCGACATACCCAACCCAGAGATAAGGGAATTAAAATGTGACAGCAGATGCTTTAGCGGATAACTTCTAGCGAAGTCAGATTTTACTTGCAATTTCTAGAGATAACAAAATCAAAAAATGACAATAATTTAAATATTAAGGAAGGCGCATATTAAGGATAGAGAAATATGTATTCCAAGAAATAAGCAAGATATTAAGAAAAAGGAAATTTTCATTAGAAACAATGACATGAGTATTGAATTGTTAGGTAACGTCACTACTCCTATATGCCAGCAAATGATGAGCAATATTCTCACGTATGAAGAAGAGACTTGAAGCAACAGAATTTAGCAAAGATAACAAAGACAACATTTATCTACAACTACAAAAGACGGAAAATTATGGAGAGTCATGATCGCCGACGTCTTGAGTGTAGACGCCACATAGAAGACGACGATAACTTATCCAGTAGCCGTGAGGTCATAAGTGCGTCATCGATATGCCAGGCAATCGAAGCAACCAGATTTCTTTCTTATGAATATTTAACTAGTGTGACGAATTAAAGTGTATTTGTTGGACTTATATTACATACACACACGCATGTTCGTGTTTTTTTGTTTGTGTTTGTGTGTGTGCAAAATAAGTCATCGGCAGATAAACATTTGCTTACTGGAGAATTTAGCATTCGACATACTGATAGTACAAAAAGCCAGTGATAAGTGCAAGTAAAATACTTAACGAGTTTAGGCGAATGAACACAAAGGATAGTAGAAAATAGATCGTAAAGAGGGGAATGTCACTTTGAGTAAGAAAATAGATGGTGTTTCAGATGTCAGTGATACACAGTTCTTTAAATGACATAACATATAAACGAATGAATAAATATCGTAGAAAAAATTTATCCATAAAGAAATATATGCGCAAAAATGTGCACACTATAGCCCTTTCTTTTCATTATATATATTCCATAAACAAAGCTTCGTAAGTGACCAAAGTAAATAAAAATTAAAATTAAAACCCAAAGAAAGGAAAAATAAGAAAATCACAGAGACAGGACCCCTACCTAAGAGTAAATGATATTTCTTTATGCCTAAATGATAACGACAGAGCTAATACGCTACTCATCAAATTAAAAAGAGAAAGTTTCCACCGTTACACGAGATTCATGTTAAGTCGATGATCAGTCGACCAGAATGCCTGAGGATAGCGATAGCATAAACTTCGATTATGAATGTGAACATTTTCACTTACACTATTTATCATATATCCTACTTCAAGTGTGATTTTTCGGGGTTAGTCTCGATTTGTAAATAATAAAGATGGTACATTAAAAATAATTAAATCCAGTCACGACTATAAAACAAACAATACGAAAAAAAATCTTACATCAATGATAAGTGAATAAAATAATGATCGAGAAATATAAGCAGTCAATTGCTGATACACCCTGAAGAATGTGCAGACGTGTCTGTCTACATACTAGTCAGTCGGGATGCTGAAGTTAACATCAATCAGCAATTGACAAATTTATACATACATACATACATATATATATATATATATATATATATATATATATATATATATATATATATATATATATGACTGTACGTTGACGTCTACTTATAAAACCATCAACCACGTCTCTTTCCTCTTAGTATTTATGAAAATTATTTTATACATTAAGGATTATTTTGATATTGGTTCTCCACACTTTTATGTCATGTTTCTCTTTTTAATTATTGCTCCATTACCATCAACACCTTCTCCTTGTTTTGCTTTTCATTTACACAGAAAATGAAACCAGCTCACTGTTTAAATCATTTATAATTGCCTGAAGAGTGCATTCACGAACATTAGCAGAGGATATGAGTGCCTTTTAATTTCATAACCATTTATAAATAGTTACATCACTTCTCTTAACACTTATCTCTGAAGTTATGCAACAGATTTTTGTATAATTATTCGTCGTCTAGCGTATGCACCGACAAATTTTTAAACCGTCTTATTTTTTAAAAAATATTCATACATATATACAATTTTATGATAAATATCTGACCTTCCTGTCTTGGAAGAAGAATGCTATGTTCCATCTTTGAAAAAGTTCCAAATCAATTTATTTTATGTAAAATGGATCAAAAATTATTTAAACCGCACAATCAATCCATTGTCATTTTGCCAGTTTCCACCATCATAAGAGCAAAAACTAATCTTCGATTAATGCATACGTAATGAAATGTATTGAAATAACTGTCTTTTTTTTTTTTTTTTTTCGATCTTTCTATTTCCTCTTGATTTAACCGGAATTACGTCCCCAATTTAGCTGAGAGACACAATGCCTACGGAAAAATATAACGCCTTTGGGTGAAACGTCTATTTCTTTGGAATTTTCAACAGCTCATTACAATTTTCATTTAGTGGTATTTAGATGCCAATAATGATAATTCATACATCGTAATTAGGCAAGGTGTTGAAACTTGAATAAAGCATGGAATAATAATAATACAACACAAAATGTACTTAAACAAAATGTATTGACACAAGAACGTGTACACAATATTTACAGATAGTTTGGTATATTCTTGGGAAGACCGTTCCTGTAGAATGGGTTAACTTAGTCGCAGTCGGGCAGAGTCTCTGGATTGGATCTCTTCTTCCTCCCCCTCGTCTTCCCGTCTTATATGGTCGGTACTCCACTATGTAAATTAGGTGGATCGTGCCACAACACCCCCCCAAGCCTTGGAATTCCTTTTGAATTTCAAATTGGCTTCCTATATGGGTTGATGGTTATGGCTATTTCTTTGTAGATCCATTGGCCTACTATTAAAATTTTTTCCGTTTTGGATTCACGTCCAATGGGTCCGTGAACTTCCGTTTCCTACCGGATCTTCTTGGTTCAGGAGCATTCTGTGGAGGTTCTACCTGAAACATATCATACATTACATCAATGGGATCTTCGTCCTCATCCGGTATACTCTCTTCATGCTCTATACCGTAATATTTTTTTAAGTTAGTTCTGGTGCCTTTTATGAGTATTCTTCGGCCCTTTAATTATATAAATCAGGTCACCGATTCTCTTGTCCACTATGCCTCGCTCCCAGAACTCAACGTTGTTTTTGTAGCACTTAGTAACACCTTCTCTCCGGGAGTGTATCTTTTTCTCGCTGTATACATGGTATTTTTTACTCTATTTTTCCTGGAAAAAGCTTGTCAAACACTGACTTAACTTTCCTCGCGAACATTAGTTCAGCTGGTGCCATGTTTGAGTGTGTTCTCTGGTTTGGCGTGATTCTGTATACTTGTAAGAATTGCTGAAGCACCTTTTCCGTTGGAACTCCTAAGGCTTTCTTCAGAGTTCGCTTTAAAGTATCGACAAATCTTTCTGCGAGTCCATTAGACTTCGGATGATACGGAGGCGTCGTTATGTGGTTAATTTGATATAACTCACAAAATTCCTTAAATTCGTCATAAGTGAATTGTGTACCATTGTCACTCACAATACACTCTGGCACACCGAACCGTGCAAATAGTTCATTCAAAAAAGTTGTTGTGGTATTGGACGTAGACTTTTTACAGCGTAGTACTTTCGGTCATTTTGTAAAAATATCTAACACTATTAAGTAGTAAAAATCTTCTACTGGACCAGCGAAATCAATGTGTAATGTTGTCCACGGATGATCCGTCTTGGGCCATGGTTTGTGTACTATAGGTGGTGCCTTAGCTGCTAACGCACACCCTTTACATCGATGAACCATGTTTTCGATATCCACATCCATTCCTTTCCAATACACAAAGCTTTGCATTAAGCTTTTTGTTCTATTAATACCCGGGTGATCCATATGAAAATCCCGAAGTATTCTTTTCTGCAACTTTTTTGGTATTACTACTCTCTCACCATATAATAAAACTCCTTCACCTATTGAATAAATATCCTGCACTTTTTGGTCATTTGCTACCATTTTGCTTTTTATTTCTAAAATGAAATAATCCCTTTCAGCTTCTTTTTTAATTTCCTTTAGTGTAACCGGTAGCTCTCTTACAATGTTGTTTACCATGATTTTCACCTCATAATCTGCTCTGATATTTGCAATAATTGATTCTCCGAATCTTTCTTCTTGACTCGGTACTAATCTTGATTGACTATCCGCATGAATTATCTTTTTGGATGATAGGTGCTTTATGTGAAAAACATAATTGAGAAGAATGGTTCCCTATCTTAACAGTCGATTTGCTGTATAAACGGGTAACCCTTTCTTTGAACCAAAAATAGTGATCAGTGGTTTATGATCCGTTTCAAGCATAAAATGTCTGCCGTGGATGTACCTGTGAAATTTTTGTATGGCAAAAATGATACTCAGTGCCTCTTTTTCTATCTGGGAGTAAGTTCTTTCTCCTGGGAGCAAAGTTCTCGAAGCGTGTGCATTTGGTTTTCTAGAACCATCTGGCATTATGTGTTGAATACACACTCCTATCCCGTATGAACTAGCGTCACTTGCCACTACAATATCCAGTTTTGGATTGTAATGGGTTAAAAAGAGGTCGGGCGTAAGCATTTTCTTTATTTCATTAAAGGCTTCCTGACATTCTACCGTCCATTCCCATGCCTTGTCTTTTTTTAGCAGTTCATTCAAACGGAGCTCTTAATTTGTACATTCCTTTAATGAACGCTTGATAATAATTTGCAAGCCCTAGAAAACTCTGTAGCATCGCCACATTAGTGGGCGTCGGCATGTCACTAATCGCAATGGACCTTTCCGGATCTGGACATCTGCCATTTTTGTTGATTATGTGTCCTAAATACTTAATTTCCTCCAAACCAAATTCGCACTTTGACTCTTTGATTTTAAATCCAAAGTCCTGAATCTTTTTAAATACTTGATTGAGATGCTCTCGATGTTCGTCGACGGTTTCGCTCCTTATTGTAAATAAATATAAATGTATTGACACAAGAACGTGTACACAATATTTACAGATAGTTTGGTATATTCTTGGGAAGACCGTTCCTATAGAATGGGTTAACTTAGTCGCAGTTGGGCAGAGTTTCTGGATTGGATCTCTTCTTCCTCTTATTTATTTGCATTAAAATACAAAATGTGGGACGAGGCCAAAAAAGGGGGATGGGGAATGACGGTCTTCTTCTGTCTTAAATCTAAAATCTTAGCTAGTCGCAGACACTGACCCAAACATGCCAACAATATATCAATCACCAAAACAACACATTCACTCCTACCTTTCTTACTACGTCCACCATAATACCTCAAATTCTCTATGAAGTCCTAACTAGTCCCCTTATATAGAGATAATGTTCATGGGGGGAGGGTCATAAAATAACAACTTTTAAAAATATCCCCAAATGAATATTTACAATGTGTCTTTAATATTTACAATAAAACTAAACAAAAATGTGTTAGTAATAAAACCCCCCACAAACCATGAATTTGGCAGAAACATCAGTTAACCGGACGAAATCAATGCGGGACTATGAAAAAAAAGAATCAGGAAATCATTCAAGCCTCCAAGTATTGACACAGGCACACACACATTCAAACACAACAACAAATACGAAAAATCACACATCCGAAACGAAAGGCGCCCCGCATCCACCAGAGAACTGACATCACTAACCACCTAACGAGGGAGGGGATGGGGAATTAAACAAAAGAAAAATAGGGACAGAAATAAAAGGGACCAATGAGCATGCATACCCTAGCTAAGTTAACCGGAAAAAATAAAAGAAACTAAAAATTCAAAATCGAAAGCCTAGACTAGCCTAATATCTGGGTGGGTTGCCTAAGTTCAACACTGTTAGGACAAAATTCTGTACCTAACCGACGTCCAAATGCCACTCTAGGTCAGCCCCTTTTACTCTACACATTCGCGCAAGATTCACCCACCTTTTGCCAAATTCTGATGATGGGAGCCGCCGCCTTTCCGTCCTAATCTTGACTTTAAGCTGATGCTTAAAGAACAAGATCAGTAGGGAAGAGGTGAACTTCTCTCCATCATAGAATTCCTTCTGACGCGTCGTCCAAATCACGACTCGCATAACCCCTAGTAAGCAACAGAACACATAGTGTTCAGCCTTTGTCAATTGCGACACCACATTGCTACAAACAGAACTGGCTTCCAGGACAAAAAACTTTCCCTGCAGCATGCGAACCATGAGGCCTTCAACAAACTTGCACAACGGCACTACCGTCTTGCACTGAAAAAAGGCGTGACCAATGGTCTCGACTTTCCCAGTACAGCGACGACAGTTTGGATATTTCTCCAAGCCTGCTGAACAAAGTCTTTTGCCGACCCAGAGGGCCCCACGAATTATCAGCCAGGTGAGTGATGCCTCATCATTATTGAGACATTTCAACCCAGGCGCCCAAGGCCATATCGAGCGAGCCTCCTGCTTCGTAAGACCGAGCTCGTCGATCAGACCATCTCGAACGTACCCCCTAACTAACAATCGATATAATGCCTTACGAGACAACGCTTGGGCGTCGGAGAGGCCATCCGACGTCCGCAAGAGGAGTTTCAAAGCACGACGACATTCGCGGTAGAAGGAGCACTCGACACGGCCTCCTCCTCGCACGAGTGCACACTTCTCAGGGATGGGAAATGTTTTCGGACATCTTCTTTCTAAAAGGTGCCCACCTCATCCAAACCGCGACACATTCGGTCTAGAAAGGTAATGCGAAGCATATATTGACGAATCTCAATGCTAGGCATACCCAGACCGCCCTCAGAGGGATGAAGGCAACAGATCTCGCGAGATACCATATGGGCCTTGCCTCTCCACAAGAAAGAGAACAAGGCCTTGACTAATGACATTAGTCGGGCATACGGGAGTGGAAGAACAGAGAGTCGGTACAGGAGGATCGGATAGATGTGTGAAACAGATACTTCCGCCCTTCCCTTCAGGGAAAGTCCCCTCCGAGACCACAGATTACCCACGGCCTCGGCCTTCCCTTGCACCTCCGACCAATTCATTTCCAACTGGAGATCAGGACCGAACCAGACGCCGAGTATCTTGATCGGCCCATCCGTCGAGGGGAAAGGTCCGGGAAGAGAAACTCCCTTCCACGCACCAAACCGCAAGCCCACAGACTTATCGCGGTTGATCTTGGCCCCTGTCACCATCTCATACCCACTGATCTGCTTGCTGACTTCGTCAATCTCGACTCTGCTCGACACAAGAACCGAAACGTCGTCAGCATAGGCAGAATACCTAGCCGAGGTGGAATCACCAGGCAGCAAAATACCGCGTAGGACCGGATTCGCCTTTAACTTGCGAAGGAAAGGTTCCAACGGAAGAACGTAAATCAGAGGCGAGAGCGGACAACCTTGACGAATAGAGCGAGACAATACGAAAGGCTTTGATCTTACCCCATTCACTTCCACCAGCGCACCGGGGGTCGCATACAAGAGTCGGATCCAGGAGCGAAAGTCGGCTCCGAAACCGGCCGCCGAAAGGACAGCCTCCAGAAATCGATGGTCAACCCTATCGAAGGCCTTGGACTGATCTAAATTGATCAGCACGGCTTCACTGTCGACTTGTTCTAAGATCAAGCGTACCATATGAAGGTTATCCTGAATAGTCCTGCCCTTCACAGCACAAGTCTGTTCAGGGCCAATCAGACTAGACAGGACAAGCTGCAAACGGTTGGCTAAGATCTTCGCCAAAATCTTTAAGTCAGTATTTAACATCGTTAAAGGGCGAAAGTTCCCTAACCCATCCCCACCGTCCTTGTCCTTACGCAGCAACTTGATCACACCCCTGGTGAAGCGTTGAGGTAAAGACCCCTGCTTCATCCAGTGGTTGAACATCAAATCTAGCAAAGGAACAAAAACGTGCGACAACCTCAAGTAAACTTCGTAGGGAAGACCATCTAATCCCAGAGACTTATCCAGGCCAACCTGCTTCAGCGCTTCCCAGATTTCCGACTCTGTTATGGGACCCTCGCACCTAGCCACTTCAGCTGCCGAGAGGCAGGGAAAGTCAGCTAAATAGGCGTCGAACTGAGCAGAGCTCAGACCAGGCTCCCTGGTGAAAAGTTATCCCGAAAGACCTCACATATGCCCGCGTTTGTAGTCACGGTTCGCTTATCCGGTAATGTGACGCACGCTATATGTCGCCTAGACGCGTTTCAATTCTCCTCTACACGCAGTTCAGCGGCCATATTCGTAGCCTCAGAAGACATTCTTTTTAACCTAGCCCTAACTTCCAGAGCTTGATCCTTCTTGATAAGCCAGGAGGCCAACTCTACCTTAGCTAAAGCTATGTCCCCACTAACACGGGATTTCACTGCCCGATCGACTTTATTTTCTAAAGCAGTTTGCGCCGCTAATCTATCTAGATTGAGTCGACGACTAAAATCGGCAGCAAACGTTCGAATCTTAGATTTTAAATTGCCCCACCAGGCATTTCCCACAACCGCTCCCGTCAATTCCCTCTGGATCGTTAGTAGCAGCTGGTCCCGGAAACCCTGATCACTGAAAAGTTTTCAGGCTTTTCCACTTCCACGCCGTTAATTTGTTTTAAGTTCCAAAGAACCTTTAAGTCTTTCGGGTTCCTCGTCTGCCCGAAAACCCTTTCAGCCTGGTCCCGGGATACGGGGCAGACGTTTCCCCTGGGAGGTAAGGTGGTTTAAGTTTCTTTTTCTTTTTGTCAGTGACTGATTGTGAATCTGGGCTCCTGAATCTTTTCTTATTTGGAGATTGTATGGGTGTTGACATCGGTGTAAGATTAGGTGTTGTAGATGGAGTCCATCCCGTAGGCGTCCTCACCGGAGAAGGTTTGGACGAGTGAAAAGATTTTGTCGGCGAGTTCGATACAGATTTGTGCGGAGGTGGTTTTGTAAATGATTTTTTGGATGAAGACGGGGCAGAGGATACGGGGCCCGGCGCCCGGCGCCCCCAGCGATTTTTGACTTTTACCACGCTTGGTCTCCAATTTCTCTTTAAGATTTTTGAGGTCTAGGATCTTTTGCCAACTGGGTCCGTTTAATTTTTGCGCATCTGTCGCCCTCAGAGCTGGTAGAGGGAATGGGGCTGTAGGTTACTTTGTCTCTGGTGTCATGATGGGACTGAGGAACCGCTGTTTGGATCTTCCCCTTGCCCCTAACTACGAAGCGCCATTCCCCCTCATCCTTATCCTTATCCACACTTGTGGCAGGCGTTGGTTTTGGAGGTAATGAGGGTCTGGACCCAACCGAGGGATTTTCCTCACCGGTCCGCCTCGCAGCTAGGCCCATTCCAGGCGCCGCGGATTTTACTTTCTCGGCCAAGGGGGTTTTTGGTCACCTGCGACCGAAACTCCAGGGGCTTTCTTCCCTGGGCAGGAGGAGGAAAGGTGACCAGTCTCTCCACACCTCCAGCAAGTTGGTCTCCTACCGGTCACTATGACCGGCATTTTCCGGTCGCCAAACACCAAACAGTCTGGGACGGATTTGAAGGCCTTCTGGTCTAACATTATATCGAAAGTCCATCCCCCGTTCAAATTGTCAGAGAGAGCCCCAAAAATTTGGCCAAACTGCATGAAAAATGCAACCAGGAGATCTCCCGAAATTTGAGGAGGAACCTCGAAAACGGCCTCCCTGGTCCGCCTGCGGCCTTCATATTCGGTTCTTATAATAAAATCTTTTGTAATTAATTCCTTTTTGGCCATGGCCAGGCAATCTTCTGGTGTGGGTAGCAGAATGTCCCACATGAAGAAACCAGTACCCTTAATAACTCTTTGGGGTTTTATCCCCAAGGACAAAAGTGATTTAATCACAGTGTCTTTTGTGGAGCGACAAATCTTACGAGTTTTCTTGTCCACCACAAAAACGGTCACCATTCTTTTTGCGAACACATCGAGTTCCTGGACAACTTCGACCAACCCATCTTTATTAACAAGATGGGCGTAGCCTTTCGCCTTATCCAGGAAATCCGCCATGTTCAACATACAACTAGGGGGCGGACTTCCAGCAGGAGGGAAAATCCTCGGACGTCTTACTTCGTGCCTCCTTTTTTTTTTTGTATTATCTCCTTTCTTGGAGCTACTACCATGGTCAGTTTTTGGGCTCTTTTCAGCCCGCTTTTTCCCAGTTTTTTCAGGTGGGTCGGCATTAGCAACCTTCCCGAAAAGGTCTTTCTTCACATTCGACCGACTGCCTTCGTCGGCCATGTTGTCAAAGCGTGGAGACTACCACTTGCGGGTCTCTCAAAATTTTTCCACACACAGGGAGAGGAGTTGGGAGAAAAAAATTATAAAACAAATAAAGAAAGCCTGGATAACCCAGGAAATTAAAATTTAAAAATAAACTAAAAGTAAAATAAAATAAAAGATAAACTAGATAAACTGAAAGAAAATAAACAGGTAAGACTTTTTTTTTTTTAAATAAAAAATGGCGCCCAAAGGCAGCCGAAAATAAAAAGAAAAAACAGAAACTCCTCTTTTTTTTTTTCTACAAAAATTCAAAAATGTACAAAAAGAAAAAGAATAAAAAAATAAAGTTTTGCGGCTGAAGCCGCTAAAGAAAATAAATTAAAAGCAAAAACAAACTAGTCAAACCAAAAAGAGAAAGAATGCGACCGAAGTCGCTAATTAAATAAATAAGAAGTAAGGTATAAAATAAAATAAAAACAAAAAGATTTCTTTTTCTCTTTTCTTAAGCTGTACTAAATTAAAACAAAACTAAACGGAAACAAACAGAAATAAAAAAAAAAGCAGTCGTCCGGTAAGACTTAGTCAAACCGGACTAAAATAAAAAAAAAAAAGGGCCGAAGCCGAGAAAAATAAAAACAACAAAAGAAATGGAAGAAATAAAAAAATAAAACTTAAAACAATAACTTAACAGAAAAAGACTTGAAGTTCGTCTATCCAGAAGGGTTCTTAGAGCACTGTAAATCTTCGTAAAACCACTTGATCAATTCCCCGCGGGCGAAACAAACTCGTCACACAGCAAACCAAGAAAAATAATCGCATACACCCAACGCAACCGGTCAGAAAAAGTCAGAGCAAGAGAGATGGATCTCTTCCCCCCCCTTGTCTTCCCGGTACCAACCATATTTATATGGTCGGTACTCCACTATGTAAATTAGGTGGATCGTACCACAACACAAGGTATGTTTAATATTTCTAAAATAGCTTTTTTAGAAACTATAAAACAATGTAAGAATAAAGTAAAATTTATGATACAAATATCCTTTATTTCAATAAATGTAACGGCATGAAATTTACATTGACAGATATTTTAGATTTTCATCCATTTGTATACAGGGTTGTAGATAAATGAATATTTATTTAAGTCTTATATATTTCATATGAAGTCTAAACGTGATGAATTCCAGGAAAAAAAATACTTGGTTATCTTCGAGAATATGACTAACGACTGATAACAATATTGACAGCGAATAATTTAAGCATGAAATAGTGTGTTGCCTGAATTGAATATAATTTTACGAAAATTTTAAAATTTCAGATAGAAAGCAACATATCCCTTGATGTATTTCTAATTCTCTGACTTATTAAATGACACATTACATATAATATTTTTTTCAATAGCTGAATAACCTGTGCGTAGTGCATTGGCTATTTTTTTTTTTTTTTTTGAAAGATAGATGATTATTGCAGTGTTTTCAAATTTGGCCTATCATCGCGCTTCCAAACAGCTTAGGGTCATATTAAGCTGAAACACCGGTTGTTTTCTGATCACCGACTTTATGCCACGTCAGGTATGGTCTGTACCAACATGGGTACTTAATTTAGAATACGCTGTGACTTTTACACATTTTTCTTTTTACATTCTTATATTCATTCTAATTAAGATTTTACTTTCCACTTATAAACAAATCCTTAATCTTCGAAAAATGAAACTTAAATGGCAAATTTATAGTAAAATATTGTATGCAACTTCATTATATAAAAATATAAATGAAATAAGTCTGTCTTATTCGTCATTGTTGAGAATCAGAATAGAACCTTTGCACAGACTACTTTGCATTCAAGTAAAAGGAAAAAGTTGTTTAAAACAACATAGGGTGATACCAAAATTCCAACTAGACTACTTGTGGTCATTGCTGTTGTCTAAAAGAGATAAAAATAATTTAAAATGTGATGTTTAAAAACAAGAAAAGAAATGTCCCAGAGCTCTACGTTTGATTGATTTATCTAGAATAAATTCAGTAGCAAACAGGTGATGTTCTTGTGAATGTGGAATCGGTTAAGAATGGAACTATCAGAATTGTTATTCACTTCCTATACGAGAAAACATGTTTAGTGTTCATTCAATTTGCAATACTTTATACTGACTCGGAAATGGAATATAGATGCAATTTACCCTGCTGTCTTTTCCTTTTATTTCGTAATCTAGCTGCACGATCCCTGGAAATGTAGTAATGCATTTTATCCAACTAATAAGTATTCTGATCAATGCGTTCGTATGCCTTCATTAGTTACTTTCACTTTATGTACAACCAGAGGTAATATTCCAGGAGTATGACCTAAAACCTACTCTCTCTCACACACACACACCTGTATATATATATATATATATATATATATATATATATATATATATATATATATATATTCATGAATCATTCATACAAAAAACAAATATAGAGGTTAATGATTTAAATGGCGAGAATGCATCTTCGCAAACAATATAAATAAGGTACATTAACCCCGAACCTGTATCTGTATATGAATGATATGATCCCTGTTCCTAAATTCCAGTTGCATAAGGTCTTTTAATTTTACAAGCTTTCGTCTGTTCCTACAGACATTCCTCAGGTATGGAAATAGATTTTGTTCTTGTTTTTACTTCTCGGTAATAAGAGGACAACGAAAATAGAGATGTAATCGAAAAAATGCTATGAGAAATGTGTTATTGTTTTGGAACGTGCGGTCGCAATGCTGAGTTTGAATTTAAATTTTAAGGTTGTGCGTTTTTGTACAAAAGAGAATTCTTTTTTACTGGTAGATTTTCCGTCTATGTGGCATGAACTATATTGTTCAATAATTACAGTAATGTCACACTTATTATCCGAAAGTTGCACGTTGGGTCAGTTATTTTAATTTCAATTAAAGGTGCAATTATTATTTATAAATTCATGAATCATTCATACAAAAAACAAATATAGAGGTTAATGATTTAAATGGCGAGGAATACATCTTCGCAAACAATATAAATAAGGTACACCAAACCCGCACCTGTATATATATACTCAATCACAGAGATAGTGTGCGTGTTCGTTTCTATATTTTAAATAAGCTATCATATCAGGTATTTTCCATTTCGCAAATCAACACTATGGTGACTGGAAGTTTTATATCTTAGAAGATCATCTGTATGTGGAATGTCTACTAAACGTCTTTGGTTTATTTCCCATGATACTTTTCATGAGGTGTTACGTTCTGAATATTTTCAATCATCGCTGGTCATTAACCAGGAAAGACCGTACTAATTTAAAATACATTATAGGGATTAAAAAAATAGTAGTTCTTTATATCAAATGACGCAAGACAAAGGAAGCAGAATATTAATAGGCTAAATTCTAACATTTTGAAGTATGCGAAACTAGCTGAGCAATTAATGACGGTTTTTGCAGAAGTGCACTCAAGGTCATACACGGATGGGGAGAGAAAATATAAGAGAATTAGGATTAATAGGAAATGACACCAATTAACCTTATTAAGCGTAAAGGGAAGCCCTTTCATGCATCAGTTATTGTTGATTCTACACCAAAAATCTAAAGTAAGTTTGAAGAAAATTATATCATTTATAGCACACTGGATAACGTCAGGAATGTTTAAATCCTTGGTAATTAGCATCAACAGTCGTGACCTGAATGCCAAAGTTGAACAAAAGAGACGTTGAGTTAGCATGTTTGGAATTGGAACATATGATGTTCGCGGTGAAAGACCGATAGTGCACAGTAACTGATCAAATAATTGACAAAATGTTTTCAAGAACATCTAAGACGATGAGAAAGAAACAATGACAAGATTGCTTCAGATTACAGAACATTAAACAGAAACATTAAAGAAACTGCAGGTGGGCTACAGAGCTCAATGAAAAGTTTTAAGTAATAGGAAGAATGAACATCATTTAAATAATAAATTAACATGAATGAACATGTGCCCAACAAATTGTAGACATTTGACAAGGTAGAGTCTCGTAACAGAAATTGAAATAGTGCTAATGTTGAAACTCTACTCAGGTTATAATTAAAAAAAAAACCTGAAATATACAACAATAATGTAATATCTGAAATAGTAAAGTCTGTAGTAATCTTAACACCGGACAGGATGAAAAATAACAAAGCTCCCAGACTCGAAAAAGACAAAAATATGGAAAGAATAATTAAATATATATGACAGTGGCGATATATCAGACCATAGTAAATTCATGTTCATGGTACCGCCTAAGAAGCCAGGTGGAAATGAATTTTCGCCTCATCGAAGAATCAGCTTCATGAGCGGCATAAGCAATTCAGCTGTATCCAACGCGATGCAAAAATAAACCGAAAGAGAACACTGACACTGTTTTCTTTTAAATGAAATTGAAATACGAATTTCTGTATTTATGATAAGATTTCATCGATTTTAATACGATTGTTAAACTATGTTCAAATATATAATATTAACAATAATGATACTAAATAATTAATCTGGTGAAATTTTACCTAAGATTGTATTTGATAAATCTAACTTGTATTATACTAGACATGTCCACTGTTTTCGCGGGAAAACAGCATATAGCGTAATGAAAATGCCACAAACTTAACTAAAATAAAGTTTTATCGTCAAAATGTTTATGTTATTATTAAAATGAAAGACCAAAGTATTTTTTAATTATTTTTTGAAATTTTTTAATCCTTTCTAACACGTTCGAAATTTTGGTTGAATTCTTTTTTTGTTTACGTCATCGCGGTGTCACAGAAAATAACATTGTTTTTCGGGCGATTTTTTTTGTTGAAAACATATTGATTTGGAAATTCTTGTAAAAAACAAGTAATTGTCCGATTTTAATGAAATTTTCAGGACTTCTTCACAAATGAATAAAATTATTTTTGAAATATTTGTTTTAGAAAATTTTGGTAAAAATTATATTTTTTTAAAATATGTTACCCCACATTTACTTAATTTAATGAAATTTCGCCCAAAACCTTTTTGGTTCCTGAATAATTTTTTTTTTTAAAGTAGGAATCTTCGGAGATGGTAAATAATCTACTTTTTTTATCAAATTTGAGCTATCTAACTGAAAATCTGATCTGAATTGAAAAATAATGAATCCAATAAAACTATGATATTACTTAATTAGAAAAGCTTTTAATTGCTTTTGTAAATAAGTAATATTAAGGACATTATTGTCCGAAGAAATAAATTTTTCTGATGAATAATTAAAATTTACAAGAACTTTTTCGTTTTTTAAGAAATTTTAATTATAATAATTTATAATAGTTTAAAATCGTGTAAAGCTCTGGGTTAGGCTGGTTCCTCGAGGTGATGTAGTAATGAAGTTCAAAAAAAATTTACGAGTCCAAAATTGCTAATTTTAATAAATTTAGTTGCGCTAAATTTTTTTTAAAAATAATTTATCATGTATTTTTTACTTAATACATTCCTTATTCCCATGTATGATATACTGAAATTGCCATTATTGTAACAAGGTCACGTGATCTAAGAGTTTTGTCCCTTTACGTGACCTTTTCATAACATTTCGTTTCTTAGTTGCTTTCTAACAGGTTATATTTTCCGTTCAGCTTTAAAAGTGTAAAATTTAAACTTTACATTTTAAAGTAATTTTTCTTTTTTTCATTTACTATTTCACTAAATATTTTTATTTTATGTATTGTATTTCCATTAGTGTGGGTCATACTCAAATAGAATATTTTTTTAAAAACTTTAAGAAGGAAGAAATATTTAAGTAAAAGCTTAATGATTAAATTTATAAAACTTATAATAATTCTGGTTTATTTCAGACAGAAACTATATACATTGGATTGGAAAGTCACATTTAATTTTGATTTATTAAATAATAATTAAATTACCATTTCATAAATTATTAATTTACTTCTATCATGGTATTTAAATTATTTTTTTTTTTGCATTTTCGAAAGGTAAATAAAAGTCATAAAAAATTGCGGAAAATATGTTTATTTCTAACAATTACTAGGTAGCTAAAAACCCACCAAACACCGTTAACTCAGAATTTTGAAAATTTTGTCATTTATGGTCATCCGTAGTAGCCGTCATCGATTCGTCATTCAACAATCCATCAATAGTTTGATCAGATGAACAGGACCGCTCGTTAATAATTGGTTGTATATTATTTTTTTATGCTATAAGTAAGGTCCGCCTCACTTGATATCCTCTTCCGCAGCAAAACTGAAGGATTTCTTTTTATTCTGAACTGCTCCGCAGTTTACAAAATTAACGTATAAATACTTCAATAGTTATTAAGTATTACTGACTTTAGATATCTTTCAGATGACCATCATGCAATCGTATAATATAGGTATCTCTACTATGATTAGAAGCATTTTCAAAAAAAAGCATATGCCAAAAATAAATATGACGTCAAATTTTTATAATATTATTATGGATTACTTCTAACTGTATGCATGAATTTTAGTATAAATAGTTATAAATAACTAGCAGGATGGCCCGGCGTTGCCCGTACTTGATTCAAAAATCGTACGACTCATACAGCAATCGCTATCACTTGACTTAAAATATTTTTGCCCTTCCTTGCCATTGAAGGACTGCCCTTTGCTGTGCTGATGTTGCTACATGCCTTACGTCTTGCTTATCTCACACTGCGAAGTTTTTCTAAGCTCTATACTAATCATTAATCTGTTACGAAAAAAGAACTAAACAAAATGAGCACAAAACGATCAGCTTTAAAAAAGGACGCGTAACTGGAAAAACCGAATGAAAAAACAATGTTAACAACAAATAGCTTTTCACACCCAACCCAGTTCTGCGGAATCAGAATCAACGTTGTGTTTAAGCAAGCGAATGAGGCAATTGGAGTAAAGTGTCATGCAGATTTAAATTTTTCCCACTTGTGACGAATGCAGATATCGATTTTTTTTTTTTTTGCATGCTAACATGCTAGTTAACATTCGTGTCAGTCAGCTGTTGGTTCTCACGCTGGCCAATAGAATCTTCCTGTCTATTCGTGGCAACCCGCTATTGGCTCTCACTCTGGCCAGTACAAAATGGCCGTAAACTATATGAAAACTGCCGTAGAAGCATGAAAAAATCGATTATTTCTACTATCGATGGGTGTTGGGAAATGCAAAGTCGGTCTTGGCCATTTCGTTAACTTGGAGCATGTGCATATGAATTTTGGTGCAAATCAGTCGAAAATTGCGGCCGTGCATTCGTTACACACACACACACACACACACACACACACACACACACACACACACACACACACACAAATTCTGCCTTTTATAGATAGAGATTATTGACAGATTTTATCATTGTGATATGAATGCATTATATCAAGTATTAAGAATATATTAACTGGGATCTGCAACTTGGAGAAGAGATTTATCAATAGTAATGTTCTTACTCCGAATCTGAGATTATCTCCCTTTAACCCTCACGTTTTTTTTTCGTTTTAAATGAACTTTTTATCATATAAAATTTGGTGAGGCGCGCGCAAGTTTTCATTCCGAAAATGCGGTCCAGAAAAAAAAAAACAGTTTGAAATAACTGTCTTAGACTGTTAATCAAGGCTAAAAAGCAGAATCTATCTTGCTAGTAAATTTACATTCGTTGGAGAAAGATCTGCATACATACATTTGCCACAGTAGTTTTGTGATAAGCGAGCTAACAGGCTTTACTGGTAAATTAATTCAAAAAGCCAATCCTACCTCCCAAGCCGTGTATTATAATAGTATATGGGAAATGCATCTGGACTATCGGAAAAATGTAGAAATGCATATCGCATATACAATAAAACTTCAATACGGTTATTATATTTTTGTTTCCTTCGAAAAAAAAGCAACTGTTTTTTAATGAATTTAGTATGTTCCAGTTTTAGATATATATATATATTCAATATCGATTTCCAATAGTTTCTTATTTGAATGCTGGCGCATAGAAGTTTTGCGACTTTGCATGAAATTAAATTACCAAGACATTGGTAAATCAGTTTCGCTAATATAAGATGATGACGTTTATAAATAGATATGAACTTACGATTATATGGACTCACGATTATATACAAGTTAATGCGAAGCTTCTCGGCTTGACAGTCGAACATTCTGCCTCTGAGCAGAGAGGAACCCGGACGAGGCTCCGCCGAAGGGCAGAGTCTCGTTCGGGGTGGTTGACCAACCCGATCCCGTTTATACGGCTTTTAGGGGAATTTTTTTGGCTGAGCCTACGGGCCCAGGAATCCCACGTTAAACTCGGCCTTGTGCCATATGCAACCTTCCTGGAAGGTGGGGGGGATAGATACCGAATCAAGCCAAGCTTCTCGGCTTGACAGTCGAACTCTCTGCCTCTGAGCAGAGAGGAACACGGACGAGGCTCCGCCGAAGGGCAGAGTCTCGTTCGGGGTGGTTGACCAACCCGATCCTGTTTATACGGCTTCTACGCGCATTTTTTTTTTATATAGCCTACGGTCCCGGGAAACCCACGTTAAACTCGGCATTGTGCCGTATGCAACCCGAATCGAGTTGAGCCGCCAGTAGTTCCCTCTAAACTAGACTGACAGTCATATTAAGAACATCCACATCTTATTGTATTATTATTTCGTGTAATATACCTTCGTTATTTCTACTCTTGTGTTCGTGTTTTTCTTCCTTGGTCCTAACCTGGACCATAACATGTGAATATATATATATATATATATATACATGAATTATTCATACAAAACTAATGCAAAGGTTAATGATTTAAATGGCAAGACATCCATCTTGCAAACGATTCAAATAGTACACAAAAACCTCTAAATCCGTTATGCATGAGTTGATACTTGTTTATATAAATTTCTGCCGTATTAGTTGTTATTTTTACTACAAGCTTTCGTCTGTTCCTACAGACATCGTCAGGTATATAATAGATGTTGTTCTTGGTTTTTTCTCTTAGTAATAAGAGGACATCGAAAATATATGTGTATTGTATCCGAAATGCTATTAAAAATGAGTTATTGGTTTTTGAACGCGCCAAAGCAACGCTGAGTTTGATTTTGAATTTTTTTTAAAATGTCTGCGTCTATACCAAATATCAAATGTCTGCGTCAATACCAAAAATTCAAAATCAAACTCATTACAAAATTAAATTCGTAGATTTTAGTTTCCATTTTTGAAACATAGTTATTTAATGTCAAAATTTATTTCGGAATGTAAGAAGTTGCTTTCAAAATAAGATTGGTATTCCACTTGTGTTCTGGCCGTACACTACGGAAAATGCCATACGCCACCGTCACTTATTCTTATTTGTTGCATTGTGAAGGAAAGAGAAAAATAAAAACACCAGTTCAAATGATTATTAACCGCAGATTTTATTGGCCCAAATAAAACATTTTTATATAAGGGACCTTTCCACGTGATCATCAGCAATACAACTGACAGACAGTTGTGAAAACATTTAGGGCTGCAAGGAAAAAGAAAAAAAAAGAAAGTAAAAGAAAGGCGAGAGTTAAAACTTAGATGATAAAAGAAAGACATCACAAAAGGGGCATTTAGCGATGTTATTTTGATAATGAAGAATGGTGAAAATTCTTATGGCCATTGTCGAAAAGCTAATTGACGAATTCCAGGAGCGGTCAAATAACCAGATACAGAGTTTTGAATAGATAAAAAAATTAACTGTGTCATGGTGGCGAACTTATATTATCGGGAAAAGATTTTCCGTTGACCGAGAAATAAGAATGTCCTGACCACACACGAGTTGCAAAAACAAAGAAAATAGGTTAAGTCTTTGTCGATGGAAAGATATCGTGAGACAAGGTGTCTGTTTTGTGTTGAAATTTGACTATGACAGCGAAACAATATTATCAGAAAATGGCGAAGTCTTTCATCGTATCAGTGGTTGGAGCCGGAGAGTGAGTGCGTCTGGTTGACCAGCCACTTGGTGCTGGCGAAAATCTGATTGACGAATTCCATATGAAAGTGACTTTGGGATAAGAATTGAGATTATCACACTACGGGTCGTATTGTTCGGTTGGCGGCCAGAGAAGAAGAGAGAAAGAAAAGAAAGAAAGGAAATAGAAAAAAAGAAAAAGAGGAGATATTTTTTTTTCTTTGAGCAAGATATTTTTTTAAAAAAGAAACAAGGCTAGTCTGGTCACACTCACACTGTTGAACGCCAGTTGAATGAATGATAACGAGAGCCCGGCGGAGGTGATCATGTGATGCAGGGGGAGAGGCCTGCTACTACCCATAAAGTGGATAGGTATGAGATGTTACTGCAAAGGAGTAGGAAAACCGTTGACGCCTTCTGAGGGTATGGTAAGAGACCCATATGAGAACAAAAGAAGGTGGGAGTAAGAGAAGACTTCCAAAAATGGAAATAATAAATTTTTCCTGACCGAAAACAAAAGAAGGGGATTGTGGATTTGGAATTATCAAGGAACCTCAAACCTCGACGAGCCCACCCCAGTTTGGGTCGGCGTCCATATAAGCAAAGTCGTGGCGAGCGAAAATCAGTTTCCAGTTTTCGAGTTTCGAGTTCCAGTTGAGTTCCAGTGAGTTCGAGTTTAAGTTGAGAGCTCTGAAGACACACCACGCATTAGCTGACTAAGATTCGCGCAACTTCCGAACTCATCTAATCAAGAACAATTTATTTTTGAAGAACGACTTAGACTCATACCACCAAAACAAGTTTTACGAATATCGCCTGAAGACACACTAAGGACCAGTTTCTTAAAGAACAGACAACTTAAGATGTTAAGACTCGCCTAACAAAAACAACGTGTCACGAATCCATATAGCGGTTTTGGGAGAAAGACGTAGTCCTATATTCAGCAACCAGATATAAAATATTGTTATCCTTTTAACACATTTGAACTTTTCGAGTTATTATTTTATTTTCTTTTGCATATACTTGTGCGATATCGCCCTTATTCGAACTCAGCTTGCATTACGGCCCCAGCGACTGATTGATTACGTCTGCCTAGATCAATTCCCAACATGGGTAGGCAGACTGGAGATCAAAGTAGTTACTCCGGTAACCAGACGTTGGAGGCAAGTTGTGAACGACGAGGCTGATATCGAATCTAACCAGATTCCCATCCGAATCACCAAAAGGTTAGAACGTCACATTTGGGTGCCGCGACCAATACCAAGCCGGTTGGTCGTCACAGGACGGGATAGGACGACTGACGCAGACAGGCGGACGTCACGTTTGGAGCGGCGACACCCGAACGAGCATTGGGGGACGTTACACAGTTGCCAGCGCTGAAATATCGTTTTCGAAGAAAGTGGCAGCAAACGACAGGATACAGCAGTGCGCCTTTGTAACATCCTCATCTATGTGAACAAGTTTTCTACGTAAATACACTGTGATCTTTTAAAACTTAATTTAAAATGAGTATACATACACGAAACTATCTGAATACACACAATAATTATAAGTATGTTTACATAATGCATTTCGATGTGTGAATGTGTGTATAAATTTGTTTTATTGTGAATAGGTTTCGGAGATTTTCGTTCTAGCCGAAACGATCCAATGTATAAATCCTTAGCTGGTTTAATTAAACTGGTTTTTTTTGTGTTTTATTTGGACGGGGACATTTAAAAAGAAATAGCATCAGTGAACTCCAAAAAAGAATATGAAGATGAAAAATATATGAAATAAAATATAAAAAGTTTTCATTTAATTTCCTCGTCGATTTTTTAACCTCATTGTTTTCTTCCAATTTATAGAAATTAAACTTAAGGTGGAATGGATATTATTTGTTATTAGCCGAGTCTTCAAACTTGGCATAACTGAGTTTCATAAATTAATCATACAATGAAAAAATAATATCCGATTATTATTCTCAAGAAAAAAACGTATAAATCTCTTTATTTTACATGCTTATTTTATTTATTTAGATTGATGGGCTATAGTCACAATATTCAGCAGAACGTCCATATTTAAGGCATTTATATGCTGACAAGGCATCAAAGTTGGGACAGTTGCTAAGTAGAAAAATAGAAATAGTGACTAAAACATGGACAGAATAGGAAAATGGATTTTGACTGTAAAATAGGGTCTTAAAAAATCAGGACAATGAATAAGAGAGAAGGTCTCAGTAACTAATTTTGTCATTCTGTTGGAGCGATGCTCGAGAAGGGAGTCGAGATTGGGGGCAAAAATATTTATATCGACCGGATAAAAGCATAAATATTTGTATGTTAAAGCTGTGGTAGAAACATTATTGCGCCAGATTTAAAGAGAAAGTGAAATTACTATATATAAAGGGTAATATGAAAGGAAATGCAAAACGACATTGTTAGACAAATAATATGAATTGTTAAAAAGTTGTTTTTGAATTACAGGATGTCTTGAGGATGAAACGGTGTAAACTCAATTTACCACAAAACGTAAAGAGAATACGAAAAACCTCACAGACGAATAGGGGTGATCAGTTATATTAAATATATGAAGAAATTGCTATAAATACTGCCAAGTCCTCCTTCAAAGAAAATATGTATCATTTTAAAACGGAGAAACTTGCTAATTCGTATTCACCTGAATTATACAGAACTAATAGATGGATACATACACCTGAATTATACAGAACTAATAGATGGATACATACAATATGACGAAGTAAAATAGCCGGGAAATGTGTGTTGTCTAAGACTGATCATACTGTCAATGAAATAATATTAAATTGAAAAAAAATCAATGAAGATAAACAACGATATTATAGTTGTGAAAAATTTATTTATGAAATAATATTGATGCACACGCTGTTATATAAACAAACAATAATTAAATGTTATCGAGTACATTGTCAGTGTTCAACTTAATATCAGCAGCTTATTCTCAACTCTTATATTATTCTATGCGAAAAACATTTTATACTTGTATTCCGTTCTTATTAGTAATCTGCGTATTATCTATCAGAGACGGCTGGGTTGCATTTCTTATATTTCATGATCTTTCCTTTGGTGATCGTGGCTCTCCACTATTTCAATCTTTTTTGTGACACATTGAGGAGAAACGTTCTCTTCGCTTGTGGTAGAATGAACAAATCACGCAGCTGAATAATGTCAGTCAGTGTGCAGTTTTATGGGCTATGCTGGGCGATAGGTGTATATACTTAGACAACATTTCTAGAATGCTCACTAACCAAAGGTATAGAAATCAGTCTGTCTTGCTATTTGACAAATAGCATGGGTGAGAAGAAATGTTTTTTTTTTTCTACCTTTCGGAAGGGTATTTGCACATAGGTTAATGTAATGAACTTAAGACTGTGATCTCTCATTTGGAGCAACTATCCATTACACCATCCGCACACTCACCCATAACTCTTCACCTATTTCTTTTATTTCCTTATTTAGCAATTACCTCACACAAAAACATTAATTTATTGACTTTTTCAAGTGGTGCTTTTACCTTCACTATGATATTTAATCTAGATACTCTAGGCCAATATTCCACATTACGTATCCTAAAAATTTCACCCCACAAAATTTCTGATTTTCAATATTCATATTTCCAGTAGTTAGTCCATTCGAAAAAAAAATGATGACAAAGGCTGTCGCTGTCGAAATTTATCCGTCGCCTATGAACTGATAGATCCTACCAGTGTCCCTGATGCAGTAGATCAACGTGTGAATCTCCTTGACCTCTTACACATGTCCTGGGAAAATACTTTGCTGAAGTCTTACCCCACCTCCGCCATCCTTACGGGAAATATTTTGTAAAAAAAAAACATCTATGCAAACGAAAGGTATCCCATGGAGTGCTGTTGCATAGAACATTTTTGGGAACCCAGAAGTCGAGTGAGACAGATTCAGACCTTCTCAACCTCTTTCAAATATACTGCCTTCCAAACTGCCGCCTTCATCTCGCAATGGATAATTTCTGAAATTCAGAGTTTTACAAACAAGAAAAATTTCACCAACCACCAACCAGCAAGCTCGATTTATTCGTTGAATGTGCTGGAGACACATCTGACTCTAGATATTACCACGATATATAACACATTAGGAACCGTCAATCATTGCAAGAAATTTCTAGAAGTTACATATTATAGCTGTGTACAAGTAGTTCAGGCCAAGGTCGAAAAAAAAACACACTTGGATCCTAGGAGTTCTGGAAAATCTCCACCCAAATTCTCAATAGAGGTAAAAAGACAAAATTTCATCTCATTCTCGTTACATCAAGCAGAGTTCCTCGCCAGGATATTTGGCCCTAAATCTCCTTCCAAATTCCCCCGTTTCATATAGCCGGAGAAGTCAAGATTTTTGACAAATCTGAGAAGGCTAGTAGTACGGATAAACTGTAGTTGTCATTAAGAAATTTATCCTTGAGTTGTCTTCACTCTTAGCGAAACTATTAAAACGTCTGCGTGAACTATATATCCTTCCCAACCTTGGGAAAGACGTCAAATGTATGACATGTTTTCACAAATGCGGCTGAGCGCTTCTAACCTTCTCAGTATATACCCATCACCCTCATCGATGTCATTAACACATGTCAGGAACGTTGTAGTGAACATTTCCTTCGTATTCTCTTGGTGATGTGGAAGTCGAGTAGGTTCTTTCAACGAAGAGCTGGTTTCTGGATCCGATTTAACAAGATGATTTTTTATCAGTACAATCCTAAATTGTTCAAGTATAGGTTTAACCGTTATGTTCCGTCTAATATCCCCATAAACAACTACTTATTCCGTAAAACTCTGCCTCGAGTGACTCTTGGACTTTGAAAATTGTGATCAATATTATTAAAAAAATAGATTCTTATACCCTTTTTAACTTCTTTTAGTAACGTTCTGAAATATTTACAATACCACTTTTCAGGGAATAATAGAAAATCTCCCCACCAAAAAGACGTGATGTAGTTGAACCATAACTATTGCCTTAGTCTTCTGCTGTTGATGTAGTGCACAAGGCACAGAAAAAGCACATAAGACACGCAAGTTGGCCTGTATCTCAGAAATAGCAGAACGAGTTGATATGTTAACTACTATTTATAATAAAAATGCAAATATGGATCTCGCGGAACATTTCAGAAAAAATGTGGCAACTGTTCCTACCTTCAGATATCTTCCTCTAACTTGGCAAGAATTGATTTTGCTGTCCGCCGATGCCTCTATAGAATATGCTTTTGCTGAATCCGAAAGAGAAAATTATCAGGAATATATAAATAACGAATTTGCAAATATTGCATATATGGTACGTGTCTCCTGGGATAATTAGCAATCCTTTTAATCATTGTCATCACGGATTAAATATCTGACGCTATGTAAATAGTTATACTAATATTAAGTTTTTGTAACAGGTAAGAGAATGCTTCCTGAAAATGCATTGAACTATTTAATAAACGCTTAACAAAATAACCCGATAAAATGATATTTCTATGGCAAGAAATATTTCCATGTAAAATATATTAAAAAAGACAGAAATATACATGAGAAAAAAATAGTTAAAAAACATCTACTGTCATTCAGTGAAAAAAAAATCTAATAAAGTCTTTCTTATTGCCATGTCCTTTCAAGACAGTCGAGCAGGACATTCATCAGATTCTGTTTTCTTTTATTATATGTTCTCCTAGATCTTCTTGTGAATCATAGCGATGCGTTTCCCATTGTCCTTTCGACGATTTTAAATAGAGAGTTTTAATTCTCTAAGACAAATAACTGTTAATCAAGACAAGAGATTCCAATTTACCGGGCTATTTATCCCACATATCATAGTGGGAGAAAATACGTATTCTTAAGTGCATTAATGGGACTGAACACAGTTCTCTAGACCGGAATTTCAAGTGTTCCCAAATGCCATTTAGTGTGTCTATAAACTTATCGACATCCGAAATATGCATTTATTTTATATTACCACAAAATAACACATATTGGGATTTAGTATTAATTGGGATGATTTTACTTAGACAAAATATTAATATCAATTATACACTATCAGTAATGTTTCATTTTTTGAAGTTAAAACAAAAATAAAACATTTAAATCGTTCTTGTAGCTAATTTTACTAAATATAAACTTGGATTTTATTGTCATATCGGTAAATAATTCAGCGAAAGCTGTTTATATAAGATTTGGTGTAATAGTTACTACTCTTACAGCTTACTCTTCAGAAATACCATAATTATTCAAGTATTCAGAAATAATAATTATGTACAAAGATCAATGACGGCGAAATATAGAATTTATATCTACTATTTATTCATAGGTATCGTTTCAACAAAGATAATGCAGTAGGTTTGATAAATATCACAAGATTTACAAATATGCCATAAAAGTATAGGCTTATGTTAATATTGTTTAAAAAAAGAAAAACTGAGCTTTGCTATCAGGTAAATATATATCAAATAATGGTTTCCGTCTAATTAATCAGATGTTTTATGAGTTCTATTTTATGGGATATATTCCATGGTTCTTAAGATAGATTTTATTGACCAGCAATTAAAGAATACTTATTGATATGGATTAATATCAAGTCATCCAATATTCAAACATATATATATATATATATATATATATATATATATATATATATATATATATATATATATATATATATATATATATATATATATACGTATTTATATATATATATATATATATATATATATATATATATATATATATATATATATAAATATATATATATATATATAAATATAAATATATATATATATAAATATATATATATAAATATATATATATAATATATAAAATATATATAAATATATAAATGTATATATATATATATATATAAATATATATATATATATATATGTTTATATATATTAATATATATATATATATATATATATATATATATATAAATATATATATAAATATATATATATGTATATATACATAAATATATATATAATATATATATATGTATATATAAATCTTACTTATTATAAAACGCAGATTGTGTGTGTGTGTTTGTGTGTGTGTGTGTGTGTGTGTCTGTAACGTTTATATATTGGATCGAATTTCCTAAATTTTTTAGCCGATTTCAACAAAACTTCACAGGACTACATAAAATTACCTTGTGGTGGTTCTTACGGCGCCGAAAATGGGAAAAACACATTGTTTTTTTAAACAAAATCAATTTGAAAACACGATTAAGACACATCGGGAGAATGAAAGGGGGACAACTCACCCACGAAAATGTAAACAAAAGAACATAGCATGATGAAAAAAAAGCCGAACTTGACGAAAACAAAATTTTATCGTCTAATGTTCATATTATTATTAAAGAGGAAAGATCAAAGTATTTTTGGGGTATTTTTTTTTACATTTTTTAATCGTTCTTAGCACGTCTGAAATTTTCCTTAAAAATATTGTTTTTTTTTTGTCAAAAAAAAGGACAGATAATCAATCATTTTTTTCGATTTGATAAAATAGGGAAAGATAATTCCACGTACTTTAGGGCCGTTTTTACAATTCCCTTTGCAATTTGTTACAAGGCAGATCAATAAGGCATTGGTTCTATTTGAAATTAATTCAATATTTAAAAGAAAGTATTAAGAAATAATTTAAAAATGCCGACGTAAGAAATCTGATAGACAAAAAACAACAATATTTCGAAGATGATAATTATTAAGGAAAGAACACAGTACTTGTAATAAATTAATAAACCCAAATAAAGTTAATATTTTTGTATTAGAAACAACGAGTGGAAAATATATTCAAATCAGAATTCTAATTATGAATCACCACAAGCAAAATATGCAATTTTTTTTACTGTATTCAATAAGTAAAAATCATAAATTTTAAAAGATTACAGAGAAAGGCTATCTACATTTTTCAACCAATTTCAACAAAACTTCACTTTTTTGGTAGGATAGCAAGGTGAACAAGGCGGGGAAAGTTTTTTTTTTTTTTCAAAACAAGTGTAATTTTTTTATTAAATGGAAAAACAATTAGATTATCTCGTGGTACGAGATCAGGGAAAATGTTCCGCGCCAAAATAGGATATCAAGGTGAACAAGGCGGGAAAAGTTTTTTTTTTTTAAGTTCTGGAAAAAGGAACTCGTTAACACGAGGTGTAGATGTGCACGGATAAAAAAAAATACTTACTGTGGATTTGGGTATTGTAAGTGTGAGTAGTGTTTTTGTGTTGTTTTTTTTTAATACCCTTTTTTGTTCAGGTTCACGGTCGTGAAAAAGTTCAGTCATCTCAGATTTTGGGATCAGGCATTGAATTTGCTGCTAAAAATTATTTACGACGAGCCAAAAAGGGACGAAGACTTATTTGTTGTTGGTTGCATCGTCTTGCAGAAAATTATTTGCGACGAGCCAAAAAAGATGAAGAATTATTTGTTGTCAGTAAGATATCCCTGTCTGTATTTAAGGTTGACTGACGAGGAATAAATGAGTCAACTTCATGGATCGAAATTTTAGTCCGACTGAACTCAAACGATTAGTTTGTCCGTGACGTCAGAGAAAAAACGCGGGAAAAAAATGGTAATTTAAATTTGTTAGATTGGTGACATCAGCAGAAGCTGATAAAACGACAATAACATGTAATTAGTTTTAAATAACTAAAGAAAAGGTTTACTACTATATTTAGCTTAACGAGAAAGGAAGGGGTGTAATCAGTGGACGCGCGCACACACGCACAAGTGTGGAAGGAAGGAGGAAAACTCGCGCGTGCGTAAAACGTAGATGGAATTACTGTATTATTTCCATAAATCATAACAATTTTAAACAATGTTTTCGTTTGAATTTGGGTTTGACCAATTCGTAAAAAAAAAAAAAAAACTAATTAAGACATGCGTGTCCGTCAACCTTAAACAATAGTCTTTGTCAATTTTATTTTTCAGTCTTTATGATCGTCCATAGTTGATATATCGCTTACTGTTACATCCCCGGGCAACGCCGGACTCTATATATATATATATATATATATATATATATATATATATATATATATATATATATATATATATATATATATATATATATATATATACATTCATATATATATACATTTCCGTATAGGATGCAGGTTCGAATCCTGTCAAAGGACGAATATTTTCTATGAAAATTTCTCGGACATTCCGGCCGGTAAATGTTATTTAATACTGTTTATTATAAACAGAGCATTTACTTAAATACTTGTATCTATAAAAAAGAACGTTAAACATAAAAATGTCTTTAATAAATAAATTGTCGGACTTTGTCCATTTCTTAATATATATATATATATATATATATATATATATATATATATAAAAGAGGTAATTCTTGGAAAATCTTCATTGTGTTTATGATTCAGGATGATTGAGGACATGTAACGTCTTCAATTATATTTAAATACCCTCTTCTTCGAACGAACATTATATTGAATAGTGAGATTCATCCAGCTTTTTTTCAGATGCTTTTCAATAAAGGTTTAATAAATCAGTGTTAGCAAAATCTGCATCTCATTTTCAGGATGATATTCCTCCCAGCATCACCCAAAGCTGATAAATCATGTAATCCGAAAGAGCATTTATATACTTTCGCAATAATCATAAATCATTTCCAAAGGAAGATGCTTTACTCTCCTTTTGTATCAGGTTTTCCCAAACCTTCACCCATCTAATAGCCCGCATGATCGATGATGCTACTTTTTGGGTCTATAGCAAGCTGATTTGATCGTAAAACTTCAAAATTAACAGTTTAAATTCATTGAACAAAATTTCACACACTTCTTTATATATCATTATTCTTTGTGGAAGTTTTTTTCAGAATTAAGCTCTATCAATATGTTAACTCAGTTACTTGAAAAGTGGACTCTTATTGTAGTACTGCTACAGACGAATTAACTAAGTCTTTACGTGCATTTGGTTTAGCTACTGATTTTTTTAGCTGTTTTATGTGATTATATACGAACAAAAAAGTAATCATTACAACGATGCATATATATTTCAGGTTGTGAAGAAAGATGTTTATAAATGATTTTTTAAAAAATTCTATTTATGAATGATCACTTCTTTTTACCGTTTTAAAAATTCAGGAAAAGGAAAATATATTAAAATTTCCAGAAAAGGACATGAAAAAATATGCAAGATAAAGCAATGTATCTATATTTATGGGAGATGTGCGATAAAAAGGAATTTGTAATCCTGAATAAAATAGACAATTGGGAAAAGTAGTAAATTTTAAAACTTTCTGTGTGAAAATATATTCTCAGTTTTAAGTACAAAATTTTATTATATCATGAATATATATTATATGCATATTAGATATTTAATTATAGATTACGATATTACGTTCAGCAATCACTTTGATATGCCATATATTTTAATCCAAATTATGTATACTGTCTGGGATTTGATATTTACAACATTTTCCCCATCTATGTTATTGTTATCGCAAATCTTCGGTCGTTCTTCTTCCCAGCCTTCATCGGGTCATTATCCATCTGGATAACATTCAAGGAATGTCGGATTGAAGCATTTATTTAATCTACGGGGGGTGGAGATTGTTCTCGTTCCGCTGACCATATCCAGAGTTATAGCGTCTATGCCTTATTACAGCCCAGTTATGGCTCACCCTGTTTCAACTGAGTAAGGACACACTGCTCGTCCCAGACAGTGAAGGTAAAATTATTACACTACGAAATTGACGAACCGATGGTCTAAATGTGAGTGTATTTTACTGGTCGGAATAACACAAACAAGATCAATGGTCCCCGTGAAATTAACGTCACTAGGTTATCGACATATACATTTGTCCATGACCGCATTTCATGGATTTATGCTCGGGAGAATTTACTTCGCACTAGCATATAATCATATGAATAATGTTGAAGTGATTTTATATTTATTGAAATATGCATATGAATATATAATAGAACTGAGAAAATTACGATAATTTTACTTATTTTTCAGGCTAGAAGAAATTCTGTCAGTAGTCATGTGGAAACTAGGATTATAATATTCACTAATTAGTTATTGAATCAATTAAACATTTGATTGCACACACACACACACACATATATATATATATATATATATATATATATATATATATACCCGGTAAAAAGATTTAATTTTGAATAAAATACATAGCTACATAGTTACGCTACCTTCAATGGTACGTTTATCCTAGTGGCACATGGAAAACATACATGAAAATGAAGAAAAAAAATCAGTAAAACATTTATTAATGGTTTAAATTTCATATTCAAAAAATTGTTCCGTATGCTTCAAATGAAATAATGATTTCTATGTTTAAAAATAAATCAAAACAATGTGAGAAACATTATTTTAAAGCAATATCTTCAAATACTTAAACAAATGAGTCGCAAAAATATAATTAAGCAAATTTTGAGAAGAAAGAAACCAGGAAATGAGCAAGCAATATCACAAAATAATCATGAAATAATTAAAAAAAAATTTTGCATTTAAGACAGGGGTGTTATAAATTTTAATGAACAAAATGTGAAATAATATTTGAAATTGCGTAAATTACGAAAAAATATGGTTGAACACATAGGTAAGACTTTTGTAAATATAACCAAAGAGCTAAAAAAACTAAATCCAATTTGTTTTAATGATACTTTTTATTCCCTTAAATACCTTAAGATCAATAAATGACGTCGCAATAAGAAGCGTGGAGCGTACCACTGTTCGGTTCAATGTAAGAATATTGTAGCAGAATTGCTGACAGAGAGCATATAGTAGAAAAGGGAGATGCTATGTTTGAAACAGTGGAAAAAAAAAAGAAAAGGATAGAATAAGAACCGAATTTGGAAACGAAGAACGAAGTCAAAATCACACGCCGTAATCAATAAGAATGAAATAATGATTGTCAACGGAATCGAAGCAGACTTTCACATCGTCCAATAAACGATTTTCCACGGCCGCCGGGTCATACGTATTTCTCTGGCTTAGTCTACAACTTTCGGCCCAATCAGGCATGATTTACTATAATGATTCTAATGGAAGATTACGCGCCGAGACTGACCATGTTCCTAATTGAACAATGATGTCTCAGTGAGCATTCGCCAAGACAACAAAGGGCCATTAAAGCAAAGCGTATCGGTCCTCGAGACGTAATTCCCGATTCTCGGACCCCAACACCACGCACTCATTTATTGGTCGGGGCCAAAAGTTTATAATAAACAATAAGGCGATAGAATTAAAGAGATCTGGCTTTGAATTGGTCCAATTAACTGCTGTTTTATTTAGTCTTTTTGAAAATTCTGTTTTTTTTTTCTAAATTGGTCATTTGATCATATTTAAAGGCCTTATTTGTTATAAGAAAATGAATTTTAATAACCCTATCTCACTGTCTTATATATGTCTATATGAATATAGAGGCACATATGCATATTACACACGAGAAATCTCTGTATACAAATTAGATTTTCTGCACAACGGAAGATTTGATACAGGAATGAATATATATATATATATATATATATATATATATATATATATATTATAACCCGGATATAAGGGACCCTGATATAAGATAAACCCTGATATAAGAGAAAATTAGAGCCTGTGTTAATGTATATATAATAGACCAAACCCGGATATAAGAGACTTCTTCTCCGGTCCCGACAACTCTCTTATATCCGGGTTAACTGTATATACGCATATACGCATTTATAAAGAAAGATTTCTTTTGTAGACAGAAAAATATTGACAGAAACTAAGTTTTAAAATCACAACCGTATTAGTCCATTCCATCAATGTGGGATAAACGGGAAATATCGTTACTAATTTGATTCAAATTTATACACGGTTTTTATAATTGATCTTTTTCAGTATACACTTTACTGTATATAACCAGAGTATCTCAAGTCGAATAATTTGTATTGCGTAAAATAGTATAGCCTGTGTATCTTGAGAGACTAGTGATAAAGCGTCCTTTCGCCATATGTTGCACTTGCCTCTCATTATTCATTGTATTTATATCTTTGTAAAAGAAACAAGTGTGGAAAGATGTTTGATTTAGTGCCTCGATGCATAATGATTAAGAAATATTTAGACTTATAAATACCAATAAACTTCATGACATCCCGAAGGGTGAGATCAGCACAAATGAAGCAAAAATTGAATAAAATTTTCATACGCCAACGACACTTGATTAGTAGTGATTAGTCTGGCCACATACATTTTGAGGTATGCTGCAGGTGGTGAAGAAGTCTATTTAAAATATCACCACCCTCTTTTCGATTGCACATCAAACAATTAATTTAACAATATTAAGCAATTTTTTTTTTTTTACTTTTGCCGGCACTATTCTTCAGTATGTGGAAGATGCAAGAAAACGTTTCAGCACTTGTAGTGATCTTGCATCAAAAGATCAAACCGCGTACCGATAAACAATGTTTGACATTTTAAAATTTAAATGAAGATTTAAATAATTGTCCAATATTTTAGGAAATATTTGCAGGATGTGCTTCATTCTCTCATAATTTTCAAACTGAACTGGGTTTGAATAAAGAAGACTATACAAGGTAACCTACCTTTTTATGTTCACTGTCACAGATCAAGCATAATATTGAACTTCGCTGATAATTTTACTTCAGTCCAAAGCCTTTTGTAGGATGGATTGTTTTTCATTTATTAAGACGTGTCACGATGACAATCCGTTCTTGAATGCTTGCTATATATTAATCCCAGTGATTTCCTGCTTTTATCTATCTACTAGGGTTGACTTCTGCCTATGTTTGTACAAATTTGCGTTGATATTTTTTCTGTCCGTATAGATAGTGATTCCTGTCTTTCCGGAAATTGTATTCTGTGGCCATCACCTCGATTCTCACTATGTCGATATATCCACGCTTGTAAAGTACAGAGTGGTCCAAAGTATTGTCACCTGTATATCATATAATTTTCTATTTAAGATAGCCGGCACAAATAAAAGTAGAGGCCACAGGTACCCTGTAGTATAAATTGAGTTTTACCATCAGAGGCAGAGCCGAGGTGTGCAATTGGCACACTTAAATATTCAACAGTAACCGACTTTCATGGTTTTAAATACCGTGAACAACAATTGTTTCCTCGAAGACCTTTCACAACTGTCTAGGCTTCTCGGATGTCAAAATCAATCCGCATTACATGTTCATATTTCTTTGACTGCATTCAATTCTAAAAAAATATTTCAGTAAATAATTTCCGTCTTTGAAAAGCGGAAACCAGGCATTTGCCACAAATTCTATGTTCGTACTACCGTGAATTATGGTATAATCTGATAGATTCTATCTAAAATATACTGCCTTATCTGATACAATTTCTTGGTGGTGAAATTGATTGCAATAAATTTTAATCGTGTTGTTCTAAAAGATAACGCTGTAAAAACCCATAGCCTTCGAAACCTTCGTTAAAATGTCACCTTGCCAACAGGTAATTTCAGGACGACTGTTACCAAAAAACACTCGTGCTCATGGAATGGTTAACATCATCATGATGCGTTAGATAAGATTATTTGGTGGAAAATATCAATCCAGATAACTTCTTTCATGGATCAACCTGTTCAGAATGATGTTATGATCAAGAGGACACTTTTGTTCCACAGTGATTCCATAACTGGAGCTATGATCCTCGCGTTGTGTTTATCGTCAAAGTCCTGATTCTGTGATTGATGTTAGTTATAACGAAACATAATGCTCGTCCCTGAAGGGTTTGTTCTTTTCCAGGTGCTCGGTGACCATCTTAATGATTATGGCCTCAAAATCTTGATACCGAAGAGACTGATGTGTCTGTACGCCTTTTTCTTGAAAACCGGGTATACTGTTGACATATTCCACAGGATTGGGAAGGACTTCTCTTTTGCTAGTATTAGTGATAATTCCGGGTTGATGTTCTTAGGGGCAAATACTGGAATTTTGTCTAGGACAGTGATTTTCTGAGAGTCAAGTCTTTGATAAGTTTGGAGAATTCTCGTGATGTGATGGTAATATTACTGGAATCGTTTCGGGTGAGACGTGGGAACTTGATGGAATGTTCATTGCCATCTAAAGTTGAGTTAGAGGCAGAGATGGAGGCGAAGATTTCCCCTTATCTTTCAAGAAAGATAAGACATTGTGGCCATTTATAATTGTGGGCACGGCCGCTTTACCTCTGTTCATGATTATCTTTCAGCATTCACGGGATCCAAGTTGTTTCCTTTCAACCTTGGTTTGCACTGCACGTGCGTAGCTGCACTTGACTTTTTCTATAATTTTGCAGAGATTGTGGTCAATTCTGAACGCAACGAATGCCGAACTACATCACTGCTTGTGATATATATTGAAGTAATGGTTTTGGAGAGTTATGGCTGCAACGCATTCAGGAGTGAACCAATGTTGACTATTTGGCTTTGCTGGAATTTCAGGAGTATAAAACTCTCCGGTCTAGAAAGAGCCCAATCAGATACAAGGGCAACAGACTTTGAGGCAGAAAGTTTGGGGAGGAAAGCTTCCATCTTGTAGTATTGAAAGCTGTCCCAGTCTGCCTTTGCATAGCGAAAAAAACATTGTATAGAACGGTACATCAAGGGTTGCCTTAGATTGGGCATCAGTCTTGGACATGGTCTGCCGTGCTTAATGGAGGTAGAAATTTGATAAACATTTATCAAGGCAGGATGAGGGAGAGGTCAAAAAGGTTCGCCTTATGTCCAGTTGTGTCCGTGAACCGGGTAGGTTCTCCATTGATCTGGGTTAGCTCATGTGATAGAGAAGTCTCTGCAATATCTGCCTTCAACATCTGGTCTGTTGGTGGACTTGCCAAACTTTATGATGGATACGGAAGTCACTGCAGATATAATAGTTGGCAGAGGGGAATTGAATGAGGTTATTATCAATCTTCTCAGACATTCAGTCGACGATTGCTGTCCTTTCGTCACGAGGATCATTGAAAGCAAGACGAATGAAACACTGTCTGAGAAACTCGTCTTTCATGTAAGCGCCGAGTCACGTGGTCGTGCTGATTTATTTGGTGATTTTTGGCTAGAAGCGGTGTGTAGCGCGGGACTGTGGCCTTCCCTGGTGCGAATGAAGCGTATATACCTGTTTCTTAATGTAACAGGTGGTCTGGTAAATGGTGGACGAGGGGTCTACTGTTATCTGCTGGGGTGATAGTTTTGTTCATTTGGATTTTGGTTTGATTCATGTGTGCATTCGTTGGTGGAAGACTAGTAGGCAGAGAAACAGACACACTCACAGGAAATGCATTTATACATAATTTGTAGAAGTACACTTTATCATGCTATTAAGAGGCCCCAACGGAGATTATTGCAAATCAAGAAACCATTCACAAAATATCCATTGAGCCCTGATATTATATATTTGCTGATAGGAGAGTCTACTCCGGTCTTACTCGAAGGTTCGGATCCCTGATTATCAGGCGGATAACGCCAAAACTCAGTCGTGACTGCCCAGAAGTCAAGGCAACACAACTCCTCCTCGGGACAGAAACATTGTACCGGTGCAACATCTAAAGACACAGAGACAAGCTTTATCACCAAGATGAGGACTTGAACACCTAATGGGAGAAGTGAGAGTAAGGGTGTTGTTCAGTTATGCATGTGAATTTATCCTCATTTGAAATATTGTAATAGCTGGTTACAAGGGCGGAGGATTGCAATGGGCAATTTCTCTATTCAAGAGTAGAGGAAAAATCAGTCTTAAGATGGTGAAGCATTATGGATCAGAATGTGTGTGAGGGACAGTGAGTGTGAAACAGCAATGAAGTGTTAAATTTTAGATACCAGAATCCAGTTTTTTAGGAGAAATTGGATAAACTCCACTGTAACTGTGTGTTGTAAGGAAAAAAAATAACACATAAATTTAAAGAAAAATTAAATAAATAAAAATAGCAACATGAAACAGTTCAAAAAAAGTTAAACAGGAAAAAAATTGTCGAAAGGATACAGCCCCTGGAAAGATGAATTTCATGGATGAGATTTTAACGAAATGTGAGACAGAATATCATTAACACTTTGGTGGGAGAAATAGAGTAGTTTCATTAGTCGAGAATAGAGAACTAACAAACTAGTATTGGTAAAATAATCTTTTTTTTCCAGCCATTTTACAGTATTCTTCATTTTTCCCAAGATTTGCCTATGAATATGGCATACCTCAATATATTTGCCTATGAATATGGCATACCTCAATATATATTTGCTAATCGATGAGTATGCTACGCCAGTAAAATTCCATTCAATATCTGAGCGACAATTAGCATTAGTTTAATGGGAAGGTGAACAGGACAGACGTCTGTAATAACAAATAATAAATAATTCTCAATCAACACACACACACATACACACATAAATATATATATATATATATATATATATATATATATATATATATATAAATATAAAATATATATATATATAATACTTAAGATTATCGCACAAACAGTCATAACTGAATCAGCTAAGCTGACAGATCCTCATACGTCTAAACCGACGAGAG
Source organism: Acanthosepion pharaonis (assembly GCA_903632075.3). Lineage (NCBI taxonomy): Eukaryota > Metazoa > Mollusca > Cephalopoda > Sepiida > Sepiidae > Acanthosepion > Acanthosepion pharaonis. The sequence continues at coordinate 5,888 of CAHIKZ030005080.1, read as the reverse complement.
AGTCCATTATTATCATTATTATTATTTTTATTTTCTTTGATTTCTGGCGTTTACACATTTATTTCCGGGTCCCGCCCAGGGACCTAAGGTTAGAAATGGCGCCATGACAACACTTTTCCACTGAAAAAAAAAAAAAAAAAATTACATAGATAAAGTCCTTCGTAAGGTGTGGGCTGTACTTGTCAGAACAATTTTTTGTATCTCCTTGAGGCATTGACTTCCAGGAATCCCTTCAATTAGTCTACTGCAATCTTTTCCAACCAGCCCTAGGGCTCCAACTACAACAGGGATTGTTGATGTTCCCATATGCAACATTTTCGAGATTTCTATTTCAAGGTCCTTGTATTTTGACAACTTTTTGAATATCTTCAAAGATACATTGCAGTCAGCAGGGACTGCCATATCAATAAGGAGGCACCGTTTTTGTTTGTGGTCTTTAATAACAATATCTGGCCGGTTGGCCTTGATTTTTCTGTCAGTGTGTATTGTGTAATCCCATAGAATTGTAACAGGTCCTATCTCCGTAACCGGGTCTGGGTGGTATTCATACCATTTTATTTTGGTTTTTTTCCGTAGAAGTTGCAGATTTTCTAGTGCAGATATTGGCCCACTCTGTCATGTCGGGTTTTATATTCAGTGGGTGCCAACACCGTACAACCTGATACAAGATGATCAATCGTTTCTGGATATTTATCACAGAATCTGCATTTTTGGGCTGACACAATATTTTAGTATATGTGCTTGATAATTCCTAGTTAGCAAAATTGGTCCTGCGCAAACAAGGATAAAACCTTCAGTTTCCGCTTTCAACCCTGCAATACGTAGCCACTGATGGGTTACGGGTTTTGTCTTTTTTTTTTTGTTTTTTACGGGCAGAGTATTGGCCATTAGCGGTTTATCTTCTTTCATCGCTTCTGTAACTGGTTGGTTGCATTCGTCTTTGCTGTCTTTTTTTAGGTATTTTGTTTCAGCCGGTGTATTGTGCTGTAGTTTTATCTCTACGCCCATTTGAAACTCCATTTTGAATTTTTTTCTTGGCTTTTTTATTACGGATGTAGAGACGCTTATATACTTTTTCATGTTCCTTGACGCATACCATCATCCAGTCTTCTGTAGTTTCCAAATATCTTTGGAGGCCAAATGTTGTAAACGAAAAACAAAAACAGTTCTAAAAAAAACTAATCCTCTGCCTCCTTCGGATCTGGGCACATACAGACGATCGACATCAGCTTTGGGATGATGCATGCGATAAAGAAATTGAGTAAAAAAAAATTTTGGCATCCATTGGCTTAATTTCAGCTATGATCCAGTTGAGGACATTAAAGCTGTATTGCACCACAGGGACAGCCAATGTGTTTATGGCTGATATCCTGTTTTTTTAGTTTAGCTCAGTATTTCTGCACCAGACGTACACGCCTGTAGTACTCTTTTTCTTATTTTTTCCTTCATTTGGGGGGTGTTGAATGCCATCTCCTTCAAAATTCCTAGGTACTTATAAAAATTTGTTCAAAACTCCAGTTCCCTAATCTTTGTTGACAAGACAAAATCTGAATCTATTTAGAGTGTTTCTGTAATTCTACCTTTCTTCAAAGTTACTTTTGCCTATTTATCTAATCCGAAGTCCATACCTATGTCTTCTGGTAGGATCCACCTAATTTACGTAGTCCATACCGACCATATAAATATGGTTGGTACCTAGAAGACGAGGGCAGGAATCAAGAGATTAATAATACAGAGACTCTGCATTATTGCGAACAAACTTTTTGTCCAGGAACGGTTTTTCCAAACATATACAAAAGACTATATATAAATATTGACCTTTCTTGTTTCAATACATTTTGTTCTAAGTACATTTTGTGTTGTATTATTTTTCCATGCATTAGTCAAATTTCAACACCAAATTTGTCGTCACCAGCCAGTATTTTACCATATTGAGGAATCCTTTCAACTCATTGTCGTATTTTAAAAGGAGTTTGAGATCATCCATGTAGATTTAGTCCGTCGCTCACATTCTTTTTAGCGATGGTTCTGTTCAACTCTCTGTCTACGGACGGATAATTAGCCCGAAGGAGGCTAAACCGAAGGGCATCTGTCGCCTTCAGGAGGTAAAATTTAAAAGCCTGTATTTTTTATACAAACTCAAATGGTCTTTAATTTTGGCCGAGCATAATGGAACGTAAGAAATGCCCAAGGTTAAAAAGGCAATTGTGCCACATGACGCCCTCGTTTTTACGACTAAATCAAATCCATTTAGAGTAGGTGATTGAAATATTTTCTCATTTATTTTGTAAACCATAGCTGACTGTTTGTTCAATTCATGTGTGATATCATTATAAACAAAACAGAAGGGGTGACAGAGAATCTCCATGAAAGATTCCCCGTCGGATATTCAAACGGTTGGATATGGCAGTGCCCCGGTGTGACTAAGGTATAGTTTTTGTTCCACATTCCCTTGCTGTGCTTTTAAATTTAATACCAAGGGGAGACTTTCTATTATTTCCAAAGTCTTAAGGATCCAACGAATGTGGAACACTGATCAAAAGGCTTTTACGATAATCAATCCACGCTAGACTTAGATTCCTGCGTCGTCTTGTTGTTCTTTTTGGGATCATTTTGTTTATATTGAAGTTGATCTTTGCATCCATATTAAACTTTCTGCATAGTATTGGCTTTTATAATCTTCTTTATTTTTGCCATTTATTTCCTCCATAATTTTTATGGTTCACATTTTAGACGTGATCAACTTATACGTTGTGGTTATTTAAAACAGGTGATCAACAAATACGTTGACCGATTTTAAGTATATTATCTTTTAAGCGATAATAAAGAATTTGTATTTTTTTTTTTAGATGTGAGATGATACATACAAAGATTGGGCAACATATCAACCTTAGATTTCCATTTTTATTTAAGATTTCGTTAGAGCTTGCCTAACATCATCTGTGGATATATTTTCCCATTCGCCAGATGTGACGTCCTTTGTTCGCGGCGTCAGCTGCGACGTCCCCTAAACACAGCCTTCGCTCGCTCCTCCCTGCTCCGTTCGGGTGTCGCCGCTCCAAACGTGACGTCCGCCTGTCGCGTCAGTCGTGTTGTCTCGTCCTGTGACGACCAACTGGCTTGGTATCGGTCGCGGCACCCAAATGTGACGTTCTAACGTTTTTGGTGATTCGGATGGGAATCTGGTTAGATTCGATATCAGCCTCGTCGTTCCCAACTCGCTTCCAACGCCTGGTTACCAAAGTAACTGCATTGATCTCCAGTCTGCCTACCCACGTTGTGAATTGATCTTAGGCAGACGAGATCAATCAGTAGTTGGGGCCGTAATGCAAATCGGGTTCAAAGGGGGTGACACCGCACAAATATGCATAAAAGAAAATAAAATGATAACTCAAAAATTCAAGGTATCAAAAAAAGGATAACAAACTTTATGTCTAGTTGTTGGATACATAGGACTGCGTCTATTTCCCGACCCGTTCTATGGATTGTGACACGTTGTTTTCCGTTAGGCGAGTTTTAACGCTTAAAGTTGTTTGCTCTTTAAGAAATGGGTTTTTTCGGTGTGTCTTCGGGCGAAAGTCGAAAAAAAAAAAAAAAACCGACTTATTTTGGTGGTCTGGATCTAAGTCGCTCTTCAAATTAATTGTTCTTGGATTGAAGAGGAGTCCGAATTTGCGTGAATCTTTCAAGTCAGCTATCTGCGAGGTGGAACCAACTTCCACTTTCAACTTTGAGCTCTCTGACTGGAACTGGAACTGAAACTCTAACTCGAACTGATTTCTGCTCGCTGCGGCCTTTGCTTATATGGACGCCGACCAAAACCGGGGTGGGTTTGTCGGCGCCGGGGGTTCCTCGATAATTCTAAATACATATCCACCTCTTTTTTTCTGGTTAGAATTTTCCACTTTTTTTCCATTTTTGGGAGCCTTCTCTTACTCCCACCTTCTCACCATACTTCAGAGGGGCGTGAACTGCCCTCCCCACTTCTTCGTAGCAACCTCTCATACCCATCCTCTAGATGGGCGGCGACAGCCTCCTCCTTGCGTCACGTGATCACCACTCGACCAATGATGTCTAGTCGGGCGTGTACGATCCCGCGGCTTTGTTTCAGGAAAAAAAAAATATCTTGCTTAACAAAAAAAAAATTATCTTTTTCTTTTCCTTTTCTTTCTTTTAATCGCAGTTATCATTTTCTCTAGCCGCAAACAGAACAATAAGATGGTGGTCATAACTCTTGTTCTCCCCTGGGCTTCGTCAGTCATCTTATCGCTAATTATCAGAATGGGTGGTTTTTTAACACGGCCAGACCGTCGCCTCGAAAAGAAACATTTCTAGGTTCCCATTCATTTTTTTCGTACATATTTCTGATAACATAGTTTTATTATCGCAGGCTAAAGATGTTCTGTCGAAAGAAAACGGTCAGTGGCCACCTCGTGTGCGGCTTTTGACACAATTAATTTTTCATATCTATCCAAAGCCCTGCAGTCCACCTTTTTTTCGTCACTTATCAAAATAACATTTTCATTTGGACATTTCTTTGGCTAGTCGGTCTGTGGTTTGCTAATCAGATGCCTTCCCGCATTAGCAGTTTGTTTATGTATCCCGATAACACAGCCCGTCGCCAGAACACACCCGATTCCTTTATCCACTCAGAATTCCCCTGCCATTGTAATGACATTCTTCGCCATTTGTTACTTATCAAAATATCCTTTATCCATTGTCTCTTAGCAGTGGGTGTTCTGCTTATCATCCACGCTTTGGTTCTTCGCCTCTCTTTTCCTTTCTTTCCTTTCTTTTCTTTTTCTGCCTTGGTAAATGATGCCACAATCCTCCCCTAACCGATTTGTCATTTACTCGTAAATGACACCTAAACCCAAATACACCATTTAGCATGCATCATCCATTTGTCCCATGCAATTCTATAATACTTTTCCACATGCAATGTAATGTTCTCTTTCAACTTCTTCCGTTCTACATGCAATGTAATGTTCTTTTCATCTTCTTCTGTTCTACTTGCAATGTAATGTTCTCTTTCAAGTTCTTCTGTTCTACATGCAAGTGTAATGTTCTCTTTCAAGTTCTTCTGTTCTACATGCAACTGTAATGTTTTCTTTCAAGTTCTTCTGTTCTACATGCAAATGTAACGTTCTCTTTCAAGTTCTTATGTTCTACATGCAATGTAATGTTCTTTTTCATCTTCTTCTGTTCTACATGCAAATGTGATTTTCTTTTTCAATTTCTTCTATTATATATGTAATGTAATGTGTGCGTGCGCCTGTGGGTGCAGGTGTGGTTACTATGGCTTGTTCTTCTTGGTCAATGTTTTCCTCTCCGCTGTGGGAGGTTTTTCGGCCGCACGTGTCGGTCTCACGCCAGCCTCCTCCGCCGGTCTTCCTGCAATCTCTTCGCCGATTCTGTATGAGTAAGGAACACTGCTCGGCATCTCCCTCTCGAGTTGCTGCATGCTCATTTGATTATCGTTCGTTAATCTCCTCTAGCTTTTAATCTTCCATATTACTATACCCCTGATGGCTATAACTATGAATGTACCCATAACTACCGACCAACTTATCGCGATCTGCTCATCGTCTTCCCGAGCCATACCTTCATTTCCCAACACACTTAACTTGTCCCTCAATTGATCCATATCGATCTTTTCTATCGGCTTCATCAGTACTGGCATTTTATTCAAGGTAATATTGGAGAATCCCTTCACTATTGGCTCCCACAATTCTGTACAATTGACTAAGCCTCTGCCAATCATTTCTATGATTGAATCTTTCTCTTCATATCTTTCTTCTTCCTGGTAATAGGGGGGTAAAGAAATAGATATCCCAAATGCCGAACATCCCATGGGTAATTTTAACAGGGATAATGGTGGCCTTACT
>CAHIKZ030005079.1:2600000-2636721 GCA_903632075.3 Acanthosepion pharaonis | reverse complement strand
TCATTAAAATTCAAAGTTAAAAAACAACACAGATTATTATTGAAAACCCAGATTTAAGTTTAAAAAAAAACAAAAAAACAACAGTGGCTGTTCAAAAAAATTACAAGATTATTTGTTCAAATCAATCATACATGCTGATAATGACCATGTCAATCTGTTATTTTAAAATGCTTAAGAACAAAATAGTTTAGTTGTATGACCTTAGCTGAAAAAAAAAAAAAAAAAAAATCAAACAAAACAATAACAACAAAAAAAAAGGCTGAAAGTTGCAGGTAGATGCACCCAATACCTTAAAAAAATGGTAAAAATTAAATGTAGATTTTTATCGACTAAATTAGGTACAAAGTCAGCCAGATATAACCCAAAATTGTTAATTTGGCAACCCAACTTATCCTCTTGTCTCTGTTAATCTCTCAAGTCAGGTAGTTAAACTCTCTTCCTACGGGATGGGAGAACCCGAAGGCTACGCCAAGGGCGGAGTCTCCTTCGGGAGGTAACCGCCCAGAACCCGTTTATGGGGTTCAAAATGGTTGTTTTTTACTGAGCCTAATGGCTCGGGAATGCCCACGCTAAAAAAGGCTTTTGTGCCACATGACACCCTCGGGGGTGACTGAATATCGTTAATCTCTCAAGCGATTCATATTAGCTTTTGCCCTTTTCTTTAGCTTAAAAAAAAAAAAATTTTTTAAATAAAAATATCAACCCGGGGTTTCTTCTTAAGCACACTTAGAATTTGTAGCCATCAATATTTACATGAAGAGAAATATATGAAAAATACCTTTAAACTTCTCCAATATATTATTTCATAAACAATGCAAAACACAAAGCTTACAAAATTCATAAAAAGTTCAAAACAAAAATGGCCCATTACACAACCTGCACAACCAAGTCAATAATTAAGTCATTCAACTTTTTTTTTTTTTTTTTTAAATTATTATTAGCGCTGGTGTTGGATATATTTATACTGTATCATATCATGTACTTGCTCTGGCAGTTTTTCACAGCTATTCTCAGATAATATTAATAACTGTGGTGAAAGAGGACAGTTTATTATGACATGATAATACAAATACATGTTTTTAATGGTATTCATAAAATTAAAAAAAGAATCAATATGACCAGAACTCAGAATTTTTTAAAATTAAATACCCTTTGAACTTTAAAGTAGCATGTAATAGGAAAAAAATAAAACTTTTAACAAGACCCTTATATAACACCTAGCCAACCAGGAAAGAAAACACTTGTATGGACACAAGAAAAATTAAATAAAATGCTTAATTGCAGAGCCTTGTCAGTTGTCGTGTGTGTGTATATATATATATATATATGTGTGTGTGTGTGTGTGTATGTGTGTGTGTATTTCATTTATTTGTTTAAATGTTATTTTTAATGGATACCCATATTTGAGTAGATGCTAGATATTGAGTAGATTTTTATTTATTTACTAGCTTAAAAACTGTCCTGTTGGGTGGCATTTAAGCTAGCCCCTGCAGACAGCTCTTGATTTGGGGTCAATACAGTTAGCTCATTTCCATTCCCAGCCCTTGAACAGCCAACATAGAACTGGCCGTGAGAAAAGCAGCATCCCATCAGATGAAGTCCAGTTACTTTAAATGATTGCCCTTGGGACTTATTAATTGATATTGCATAGCTCACTCTTACTGGAAACTGAAGTATGGAGGAATTAAGGGATTTTGGAATTAAAAACTCTTTCCCTCCTTTCCTAGACCAGTAAGCATCTCTACTTCCAAGAGATATAGAAGCATCTTTGACAATTAACTTTTGTTCCATTACAAAGCTTTGAGGATCCAGATTTTTCAATAGCATAACTGGCATATTTTCTTTTAGTTCCATCAGGATGGCATTCCAGGAGGATTTCAATGAGTTCAGGAACTCTATTGAATAATTCACTACCTGCTCTTGTTCAACCAAATTGTCAATGGAAAAGTACTTAATGTTTTCTTTTGGAATTTCTTGGAGAAGTTTACAGTTGCTTCTATCCACAGTTAGATTCTTGGAATCTAATATGGCGATCTCACAAAGCCATTTTGAATCTATGAAATAGTGTTTAATGTTTCGATAAATATGGTTAATCAAGTCTTGGATACTTGTGACTGAAACTACACAACTGTTTGGGAGTGAAATATTCCATTTTGGCCCATTTTTATGGGTCCAGTGCCAAGCTGCAACAGCAAAGCAGAAAATCTTCTTGCTTCAAGGTCACCGGTGATTCTCACATGTTTGTTTTCAGGCTGAGTCTTTGAAAAATTCTTACATCAGGAGCCATATTCAGGGAGTTGTGTCCCTTTAATTGAAAAAGTGTGACACACAGACATTTTCGTATTTATTATATAGTAAAAAGTAATAAATCCATTGGTATACAATCCAAGTGAATCCTAGTAATATAAAATATGAAAACTGATCCACAAAAAGAGCTCAATGTATTTATTATTACACAATAAAATCTCATATTACCTCAAATGGAGAATAAGCTTATTTCAACTGACAAGATTCATCAGTCTTATTTAACCTCATGTTGGAATTAGAAATTTAACTTTGACAGCTATAAAGAAAAAAAATCCAGTCGAAAAACTAATACAGAATTTATTTCAATGTGTCAGTCAGGGGAAAGGTATGAGACAGGGGTCAGAGGAAGGTGGAAGATATTAGTCTTAAAGTGAAGGAGTTTGATAAAATTAAACACAGATATTAAACTTATGACATTAAATTGGGGTTATATGAAGAATGGAATGTTAATTTGAAGCTAAGAGAGGAAGGAAAAAGGTTTGTTTTTAAAAAAAAAAAAAAAACTTAAATTATATTGGTAAGGTTATGTTTGATACAAAATCATACTTAAAAGTACTCTTCCAAAGACAAGTTATATTTAAAAATAAGATATTTAAATAAATTACAAATAAGTCATATTTAGATAATTTATATTAAAATTAAGTAAAATTATATTTTAAAAAAGTTTATATTTAATATAAAATCAATAGGTTATATTAAAGAATAAAAAATATTTAGAAATAAAAAAATATAAGATAGAATAAATTATTCATTTAGAAATAAAAAATAAATAAAATTTTAACTTTAAAAACAAGTTAAATTTAAAAATATAAGGTTATACTTAAAAATACAAAGTTATATTTAAAAACGACCCTAAAATATATAGATAAATAGGTGGAAGTGATAAAAGGAAAGAGAGTTCTTAGAACAGGGGACAATAAGATATAATATGGTATAAAAATGGAAATATAGAAATTAGAATTAGTTATACATTCAACATTTGAAGAATTAGAGAAATATAGTAGCTAATAAAGTAAAATCTGTATTATGGAAATTTGAATTTGTTTTTATGTCGACATTTTAATACCAATTCATTCCTTTAATTCAATAGTTGGCTTTGACTATTGTATTTTATTATTCTAATTTTTTCTTTTAAACATAAGTTACACTTATCTCTAAGACTATTAGGAGTATGTGCGGAACTTATACTCTTCCAATCTATCTGTGGATTCAAACCTTTCTCCTTCAATTCCCAAAATTTGTTTAAAAGAGCTGTCTGATGTTTTAATTTAGGGTTGGTAAAAGAGTGCCTCTGGGTATAAAATCTGTTTCCATTCACCCACAGAAATTCGAATGTAAACATTTTTCATATTTTCTCTGGGGGAAATGGTTGCTTGATATATAACCCTAGCAGATCTACATTTGCCCTCTACTGGACAATTTTCTTTATATCCACAATTACAGGAGAGTTCAATACCACGTTTGTTGTTTATCCCATAGAAAACACTTATTTATTCAAGCATATTATATCTTCATTTAAACATGTTCCATTGAATAATATAGGCATTATGTCTATTTTTATCATAATCCTTTCTAGTTCTTTAATTAGCTTCTTGACGTTATGTTGAAATTCATCAAGGAAGGTGGCGTAGTTTTTGTCAACCCAAGTACTTTAAATCTCCAAGATCCCAAGGGGGTGAATTGCAAAGACAAACTTACAACTGTGATTGTTGTGATGATGATTTTTGAAAACATGCATGAATGCGCTGTTGTAATTAATTAAAATTTTTTAATTTATCCGTTGTAGCTATGGTGTTTTTGCATGAGTCCCAATATAAGGGCTTGGTTTGGTTCATTTTACATCTCAATGGGTTATTTAATGCCAACACAATTTTTAGGATAGGTTCATATGAATAGAATATGTATTCTTTGAAAGAAATCAGTTTGTAGATTGGGTTTCATTGACGTATTTTTATTTTTGTTGAGAGTCAAATTTATCGATGGTAATATTATTTTCAATGATAGATTGCTGGTAATTCCATTGAATAATTTTTTGCATCATGTTTATGTATTAAGGGGTTAGGAGTTTTTACTTGTTCAGTTTATGTTTAGTGGGTGAAATGTGCAGAATTTCTATGCTCTCTGGTCTGTTATTGCTTTGTTTCTCATTATGTTTGGTTCTTTGGGGGTTCTTTTATTTCTGCTTGTCTGTTTGATTTGTCTTTCCATTAGGTTCTTTTGACAATCTTTGAATGATGACCATTCCCTTGTTTGAGATAAGGATAGAGTCTTGTTCATCTATGACCATTTCTCTTGGTTCTTCAGTGATGTACTAGATTGTATTATTTCTTTTATGAACCTTTTGATTCTCTTGTGAATATTAGGAGGGTTCTATTTCTTGAAGGATTTTTCTACTTTGGATTGGGGTTTTCAGAGTTATTTGTTTTGCACTTATAGATTCTTTTTTGTTTGAGGTTGACAGGATAAGATTTGTTTTGACTATGGGTGTTTGGTTTATGTGATATAATAAATTTTAGTAGTTCTATTATTTTTTTTAATTCATTTATTAGATTTGCAAGTTACTGGTTTCTTAAATGTGTCGTTCTCTTGTGTGTCATTTTCGTGATTTGTTATTTCAGTAGTATTTGCATACGATGTGTGAAGCGAGTTAGTTTCAACCCATTTTCTAGCTTCTTGGAACAAAATGTTTTGTGTATATTTTATTATTTGCTTTTCCTTTTTCCAGATGTTACACACTTTAGAATATACTGAGTCGTTTTGTTTGCAGTTTGGGCATAAAGGAGGGCCTTTCACAGGGTGACTCTTCATGATCAGTTTCAGATTCCCCACATCTCTGACAGAATGGTACTCTCGTACATTGACCTTGGGAAATTAGGGATGTATGGCTCTACCTTGGATATTGTGTATCCTATTTTTACATCTTTCGGTAGGGTAGGTTCGTTGAATGTCAAAATGTTTGTGTTTATTGATGAGTCATTTTACTTTTTTTATTTGTGTTCTTTTGACGGCTCATTTTTTTTTTAGGGTGTGTCATCATTTTTAACTTCTTCTATTGAGCAGTGACAGTCCTGGGCATTTTATTTCACCCTTAGAAGAGTTGAGAAATTACATTCATGTCATTTATTGGATTGATTTTTAGTAGGTTTTCTGCGTCGTTTTTGGTTTTACTTGAGGCCGATATAAGTTGACACTTGTTATTTTACCATCTAATGATTCTATGATTATAAAAATTGGAAATTGTTTTTTTTCCTGATATTTTGTTGCTTTCATAATGTTTCTTGGATTGTTTATAAGAGTTAGTCATATAATTTTGTTTTTCTATTCGGCATCTGTGCTCCCCACTTGTGGCGAAGTTCCTTCTAGCGAGATGCTGTCGGGAGAGACTAACCCCATTCGCCCTGATCCGCCAGGGCTACACAGTATAGTCATGCTGAAAGTGACTGTGAGCATCTGCATTTTCCCCACCATATATCCTCAAGTATATTCTTGTGTAAGGATTCACAGCCATGATGTGGGTTTGTAGTTTTTGGGAATCGTTTTTCGTAAATGTGTGCTTTATATATTGCAATTTTATTGGCATTTTTGTATGAACAGGTAGTTTAAGCAAAGCCTTTTGTGTAAACATATAGTTTGTGGATTATGATTTTTTTGGTAGTTTAAAGGTGTTTCTTTCTTTAAAAAAAAAAAAAAAATGGTCAAATGCATTTTAAAACATTGCTGCTACACTTGTAATAAACTTTGTTCAGTATTGGTTGCTTTTGCTATAGAGGGCCTCAAGAATTTGAAGTTTTTGTTTATTATTTTCATGATGTATATTGGTGTTGTCAACAAGTATTTTCCTGTATTTTGAAGATAATAATGAACATGTTTTTAAATGTTATGTAATAGAACTTGTATCTGACAAATGCAGTGTAAGACATCTTGCTAATGTTGTGGTCATCAAATCAACACACACACACACACACACACATATATATATATATCCGAAGAAACACAATATGTAAGGTTTAAAATTAATTTTTAAAAATGATAAATATTTCTTGAAGGTTTTATTTAGTTTTAATTCCAAGCTAATAGATTAAATTGAATATTTCCAATAAGCAAAATACTTTGCTGTATTTCAAAAACTAATTTAAATTGATTGGAAGGAGGTTTTTCTTTTTTTAAAAATGATTAGAAAAAAAAAAAAAAAAAGATCACTACTTTTAGCCATCTGTCAGCACAATGTAATTCTCTTTATTAAAAATTATTTAAAAATATAATGTACTTTTCTGAAACTTTATTTGTGGAATATTAGCTAATTTAATGCTTAATTAAACCAATTTGAAAAATATTACTTTTAGGTGTTGACAGCTCTATTGACAGAAACTTAACTAATTTTTTCTATGGGGAACATACCTGTAAAATTACTTGAGTGCATTTTTTATATAATTTTTAACTATTCAGTAACCTTAAAAAATTTAGGAAAATATTCTCTATAATCTGATTTTTAACCAAATTTTAGGTACTTCAGCGTTAAATTTACTAAAGTTACCGCTGTTATTTTCTGATAATGTTATGGGTGGATGTCTGTATTTGTTATAGCTGCTGTTATAACAAAATAATCAAGTTGAAGATCAGATATTGTTATTATTTAAACCTTTAATTTTGGTAATACTGACATGTAACCAGCAGATGGAAGAGGAGTGAATAAAGCCATGTTTAGCACATATGTTTATGTGTCCACCATTGTTCTAGTTCTTCCCCCAGCCCAAACTCCCCAATCAAAGCCAATAACTCTGTACAATTATCTCCCTTATCAGGCTCTGGCATAGCAATATTTACAAAAACTGGCACATTTTTACACACACAAAAAAAAAAAAAAAAAGAAAAAAAATCCAAAATTCTTTTTTAAAATACTAGGGAGTCACTGAATTGTAGTAAGCTTTTCCATTTATAATTAGTAAATATAGTTTTTACTTAATAACAATGTCACCTAACCAATGGTAACACCCGACTGGTTTGCTCGAACCAATTTTTAAAATTATAAAAACTTAGTGAAATGATTGTTGGATTATCTGAAAATAATCTTCTATATTGATAGCTGATATATGGTAGCTAATACCATTGCTGTAAGTTCTGGAGGCTGAAAGATAATTTTCTGTGATTAACATAATTTATTCTGACAAAAGAAATCATCTTGAAATTAAAAACATGGCAAATTTTCTGATCATAAATTTGATATGTCTTCCATTGGATCTTTGATACTGTAGCAATTCAGTTGAAATGTGGCTAAGAAACCATAACAGAGCTGATGACACTTGAGTCAAAACATCAGACTTCTGAACAGAAATATGATGAGAACAGAATTTCAATCTGAAAATATCTTAATAAATAAATGTTTTCTATTAAATTATCAAAATGATTTAATTCTTTTTGATACTATAACATGATTTGTTTCATTTCAAAAATTGAAAATAAAATAAAGGTCCCTAAAGATTACCTGCCTTTATAGAACTGGTTCCCGGAAATTTGGGATGCCATTATTGCATATAACCTGTACAAATTAATACAGAATTTTAAAAAGATGCCAAACTTAGGAATTATTCTAATTTAAAAAAAAAAAAAAATGAAAACAATTTTTACAAAATTTCATTATTTATTGAAAAAAAAATTTTTTTCTCTTAATAATGTCCATAACATATTATATTCAGAAAAGCAATTAAAAGTTTTTTTAATTAAAGTCTTAGTTTTAATGCATTTTTTACTCTACAATTCAGAGCAGATTTCCTGTAACTGGGGCCCGTTCTACAAAAAGAATTGATTTAAATTCATCAAGGATTCCTGTATATACCTAACACAAAGATTAAGTTGTACAAAAATGTATTTCTCAAAATTTCATAAAATTAAATAAGTTGATGGGTTTCTAAAAAAAAAAAAAAAAAAAAAATTTCTAAAATAGTTTCATTCCTTTGTGAATGAGTCTTGAAAGTTTCATTAAAATCTGACAATTATTTGATTTTTGAAAAAAACCCTAAAATTTCCTATAATTTATGGTCTTATGTTGATACAAGAAAAAATTTTTTAACAAAAATTTGGAACATTCTAAAAAGGATAAAAAAAAATATAATTTAATAATCAAAAGAATCCTTTGGTCTTTCCATTCTCTCTCACACACACAAATGTGTGTGTGTGTATATATATATATATATATATATATATATATGGGCATGTGGCAGAGTAGTTAGAATGTTTGCTTTCTGACCATGAGAACCAGGTTCGAAGCTTACCATACTCAATTTGTCAGAAAAGAGACTTCCTGATGTTATCGGAATGGATCAAGGTTGATCCCAGCATGCAGCACCTTTGGGAAGTGCCTGAAAACCCCCATCATGGGTTGACCCAAGCCTTGTGAGTGAAATTGGGCAGACGGAACCGTGCTAGCACAAAGCCACAAGTCATCGTGGCTGAAGGCTTGAGCATTGCTGGCCTTGTTCAAATTTTTGTTCACTTTAGATAACATGCTCTGTGCCAGAAATTGTAACTGCTCAGCATAGTTGCAGTATAAACCACAGGTGGGGTGTGTGGGTGTTGAACGAACACAAATGTGCCTGAGCGAATGTATGCAATAGGGATGGATAGTTGCCTTAGTAGATAGGTATCCTCAAATATGAGTGGCCAGCTTTATATATATATATATATATATATACTTACCAGACTCCATACAAAACATACTAGTAGAAAATACAAAAATAATAACCTCATCCACATGTAAAAAAAAAAAAAAAAAAAAAAAATTTAAAAATAATGGAAGCCTTAAAAATAAAAAGCCAACACTCAATAATATTAACTATGAACATGACCACTGTGCTGTTCAAAAAATAAAACATCCCTATAACTCGAGAAACATATACAGAAGCCATAACCCAGTTTAAAAGCAAAAATAAAACCATCCTTGATAATGGCTAAAAGTATAGTCGAAAGCGCTCTGAATTACAGAACATTTGGAAAGTTTCTATACATTGTGTCAAGAAAAGAAAACACTTGTTCAAACACAAGAAAAATTAAATTAAAACTTATTTGCAGTACCTTGTCTATTGTCTTTAATGAAAGAGATAAGCTGTTGAAAAATATATTTCAATTAAGCACTGTTGAGAGATAAGCTGATTCTATAAACAACAGCCACCTGCGCTAATGCAAAGCTCTTCAGTAAAATGAATTGGAACCCTCTGTCTGATTTGCATTTGTTTACATTCGTAAAAACAATACGCTAGAATTAGCTGTTTCTCTCTACTGAATTATGATAGCTCAGTGGTATCCAAATTGGTCAGGTTTCCATCCTGGCTTGAAGCATTTGGATGTCTAGTCATACTGAGGAGCTATGATATAGCAAAACAGTACTGTCTGTGAATTATATATATATATATATATATATATATATATATATATATATATATATATATATATATATACCAGGACTGTCTTTCACACATTTTAATCCATTCATGAAAGCTTATAGAAAGACAAGGAACAAATCTAAGATTGCTATGTTCCATATTTCCAGATCTGCTTAACTGCCAAAAATTCTTTCAAATATCATTCAGATTTGGTAATCTGGTGTGCCAAGAGGAAGGTTGTTCATTTAGATGACCTCAGCGTTCCACATTGATGCCACTCAAATCTGGAAAGAAGAATGGTACAAAAAAACTGATGGAAGAATGCAAAGATGTGGGGTGGGGAACTAAACATTGACGGCAGAGGACATATAGGTATACAAACAGCAACTGATGAGTCAGTGGATTTGGCTCAAAAGAAATGATCCCCCCTCCCTCAGGATATGTTCACGGGCAGTAAACCAGTAACCAAATTAGGTGGTGGGGCACCACATCTGTGAGGAGCTGTGGGTGGCTAGTGTAGAGTAAAATCCATCAAGGCAGGCCTTAAAATGGAGCACATTCTCTCCTGATAACCGAGACAACCTCCTGGTATTCACAACATGGTCCTTTTCATTGGCAGCACTTGTAGAAGAAAGCTGTTCTCAACTTGCTTTTTACTACCTAGTAATAGACGAGAGGCGGTTTTAATGAAAATGGAAACAAAAAGGATGCTTATACTTTAGAAAGAGACAGTTGAAAATTCTACGACATGAGGAAAGATGGTGTGTAGAGTTTCATACTCAGGGCTTACTGAAGGTAGAAGGGACAGAGGAAAGCAGTGAATAACTTACTTAGTGAGCTTGTGTAAATGGATGCCAGATTAGGGATTTGGTAAGATAATCAAAAGACAAATCTTACTAAGAGCTACACGGGATAGGAAGTGGAGAGTCATGATCGCCCACCTCCTGAAGAGAGACAGCACATAGAATAGATGAGCAACAGGGATATGGAATGAAAATTGAAATCTTATTTCAAACACTATTTTTATTCCTAATTCACATGACTAACAGTCGGTGTGTATTTAACGCAGAAAGTTGTGATAAAAAGCATTAAGGCAAAGAGTTGAAAAATTAGGAATGAAAATTCTTCTTTAGATTAGAATTTCTGTAAACAAATTCTTAAGTGTTCCAGATATTTTTTGAACCACTGTCTTCATCTTTATTGTTTGTTAGCATGACACTTTGGGTTTTCTTAGTTTTACATTGTAGTAAATTACCTTTCAAAGCTGAGTATTATAGCCTAACAGTCACAATAGGAAGTTTAGTAGAGTTCATTACTTTCACATTTGCACAAATAAGCTTATCTTTGTCTTATTCAGCTATGGGCTAAACAGCAGGACTGATTGGGCTCTCTTATCTTGAGGTGACAACCAGTCTGAAAGGACAACTCTGAATCTAGAACCAACCTGAAGAGGGATGGGCTTGAGACACACCCACTGCTACAGGCCATGCACTTCCCCTATGGCTCTAATGAATTATATGACTTGTGACATCAGTAATGTTAACAGAAGAAATCTCAAGCACACCTTGACTATCTCCACACCTCTGAAAGGTTTTAGTATTTATTGAAATTCCTGGGGCATGTAATGAGGAAAGAGGGCTTGGAAAGCCTGATACTCACAAGGTAAAATGAGGGGAAAAAGGGACAGAAGAAAGCAATGCGTAACATACATGAAGATAGAGGGAAGAGGGTTTGGGAGAAATAACAAAAAGACAAAACTTATTAAGAGCTACAAGGGACAGGAAGATGTGGAGGGCTATGATAGCCTATGTCCTGAATGGACATGCCACATAAAAGAAGAAGAATTATTTAATGACTATTATCACAATTTTAGAAGTGACTTTTATGGCTGGTCTTTGTTCAGAAACACAGCAACAGAGGATCACTATGCAATTTTTTTATATACAAAATAAAAAAAATTAAAATTTTTTAAACATTTTTAATAATTTGAGATATTAGATTTCGGTAAATTTTCATTTTAACACCCAAGCGTCATTTACTGCTGAACTAATTTCTTTCAGAAATTAGTACACGTTTTCGTAAAGCGATTTTTTTTGTACTTAATTTAAGAATAAAGTTAACTTTCAAATATATGTAAACATTGACAAATAAAAGAATAACAAAAGAAAAAAAAACACCTAACCCTAATTTGAAAGTTAACTTTCTTCTGTAAAAAAAAAAAAACAAAAAAAAGAAAAGACACCTAACCCTAATTTGAAAGTTAACTACAAGGAATTACTGTGAAGGGAGTAAATAGGCCCAAATTGTATACGTCCACCGACAGGATTCAGCACTTAATTACTTATCAATAAGGCAGTAAGGGATGACAAAAAGAGTGAGAAGAAGTTCAATGTTTTTCTGGTTGTTAACATCCAAAAAGGTAGGTTTCATTAATATCTAATTGTTGATTTGAGTTCAGCATATACATTTGCACGGAAATAAGATTATTTTAGAAAAATTTGAAGGGGTAATAGCGCTTGGGTGTTGAAATGAAAATTTACCTAAATTTCTTGGTTTTGTCTCTTGTTTTTGATATTATTCTGTATCTCAATATTTTATGTAACATGTCAGACTTTCATTTACAAATTCAACTATATATATTTTGTACATAATTTTATACTTTTTGGGACAAATGTATTTTTTATAGATGTATACTTTGTAGATGACATATTGTAGGTGTTATATATATGTTTTGGTATAAATGTATTTCCTTAAGGTAGGACATTATGTTGATGGTTTTAGTATTTTCAAATAGTTTTCTCACGTTTTCCTTGTGGCAGGGTTTGGTTGTTTTAGTTTAAGTGTTATATCAACCTCTGCCGGTTACTTAATAATACTGAACAAAATAGTAAGAAATTTAATTAGGCTTATAAATTACGTTTATAAAGTGGTTAGAGTAACTAGGAATACATTAGCTATCAAATTTTGACTCTTGATAAATTTTCTGATACAAATTACTTTTTTTATTTTAGATTATGGAGATCATTAAAAATATGTGGAGAAAGTCCTTTCTGCTCTGAAAAAATCTCAGTATTAGAAACCTGCCTCTGAGTAGTTGATTTGTTTTTAGCAGGTTATTTAAAGCCAGAGAATTTCGAGGTGGGGTATAATTTACTGATAGAAGTGCTGGTAATTATTAACCCATTTGGAGAGGGAGAAGAGGTTGATTCATACCTTTCCCGAGCATATGAATGAACCCGGCTGGAATGGTAACTGCCCTCCAATTTTCAAATCCGAGCCATTACACCGACAGATGCAAATTTAACACCTGTTATTCACAAGCGATTACCCATCCAGAGTAACATGTTCGACGTTGCTTAACTTCGGTGATCGTACGAGAACAGGTGTTTCAACGTGATATGATCATAAGCCTCCTCCACTGTCTGTGGCCTTTACTATTGGAGAGAAAGCAGTGTTACTAGGCTCATAAAAAGGACGTTTCGAAATGAAACAAAATAACCAATGAATTTCCTTGAAATCCTTACAAGATTCTTTTGAGAAAAATACAAAATTGACAGATTTTGGGATGTTTTTCCTTCTTAAATGCAGCTTTCCTTAGTTTGGTATATAAAAAAAAAGGTAATGAATGTATGATAATTTATATAATTAATTATTGATGTTGTTGGGGTAAAAACTCGTTTGTAGAACATAATGAAAAAAATTAAAATAATGTTTTTCTTTTACTTATTTTCTAAAAATAGTTAAAGTTTATGCATGAAGCAATCAAAAACTGCGACTTGCTGATATTTTGTGAAGTCATTGAAGAATAGACAAATTAAATTACTGAAGAATAAATTTAACTTTTAGTTTTAAAGTAAACTTTAACGCTAAGAAATAAAAAAAATCGTTCGCCAGATATTTAATGAGGAAATATTAACAAACAAACAAAAAAAAGATCTCGTGTTCGTTTTTTTACTTTTTTTGTAAGTCATAAACTTTGTGTGAATCACTTTTTTTTTATATTTACTTGAACGAACCTGTCTCTCAAGGCACTAAAAAGTCTGTGTGGCGGGGAGACCCTGAAATGATCGTGAAGTCACTATATAATTAATTAGTAACGTAATTAGTATTAGTAACTTTTATCCAGTCTGGTTCATAGTATACGACAATATTGTACAAACAATGTACATTTATGCAGAAATTATTACTTTTTGTCAGCAGAATACCTATATTATTCGTAAAATAAAGTTCACAATTAAAAAGAAAAGAGCAAAGACGTAAATTCCCTTTTGATATGCGATTTATTTAATTAAATATAAAATAAATAATTTAGTTAGACAATTTTGAACTTATTAGAAATGAAAGCGATTTCGTTAAATGGATCTAAAAATAAATTTAAACACAAAGCAACGTTCTTTGTTAGATTTAAATTTGAAATCTAATTTAAAAATTAACTACGGTACTTTCGTTTACAAAGATGGTAAGACAATATTTATTTAGTGTTTCAGTTTAATTCATTGTAAAAAGAAGTAATCAAAAGATTGGGTTTTTAAAGTTATAAATTAGACAAGCGATTTCATTCGTATATAAAAAGAAGAGTCACGGTAACATTGTGAAATCGATTGAATAATTCATAAAAGTCGAGTAACGAATAATCTACAAAAAAGCAAGAAAAAAGCATTAGCTAACTTTCAAAGTAAACACACACACACACGTTCTGATTGCCTTTCTTTAAGTCACAAGTGTCTTTTAAAAGCGTGTCAATAAAGTAATACTTTAAATCATTTCAATATTTTTTTTAATTACCCCTAAAAAAAACAAAAAACAAAAACCCTATGAAACTACTGAACCCGAAAAAAAAGCAAATATGTAGATTCTTAAAAATGCTGTCTTCACTTTTTGTACACGACACCCACATTAGTTTTTTTTAAAATGGCAAAATATCACTTCATAAGCTTAAACAGAAATAATATATTTCAAGGTGTATATTTTAAAATGTATTCAATGAGATGGCATTCGAAACCCAGATTAATATATAAATAATAAATTAAGTTCAAGGTAAACCAAAAAAAAACAAAAAACGCCCTCGTCTCGTTTTTAACTTCTTTGCAATGGTAGTCCATTTGTAATGGCAAAATTCATAAAGTTATTAACTTACTCGTGATTTTCTGGCACTAAATGGTGCCAGGGTAGCATTTTCGAGGTAGTGTCGGAACCGAAAGGAGATAAAACTGTGTCCATTCTTGCTATAAAAGAGGGGAAAAGTTTGGAGGGTTTCCCCAATGTTTAGTGCAGAACAACTTCTACGGTGTCGTATCAAAAAATGTCCTTCATCAATCTTTGGCCAGCAGTTTCATCTCGTGATGCAATCATTCGAATACAAAAGTGAAAATATGCTACTCACTATATTTTGCGACAACTCTTTGTTAGTTGTTTGAAATATGATTTGTAAAGAAAAAGATGAGATTTGTAATTAAACCAAAGTCAAATTTCAAAGAACTATTTACAGTTTTTTAAAAACAAAACGCCAAAGCATGGAAAATAAATTTGCTAGCTAAAAAACTACTTCAATCACGATCGGATACATTATTGTTTTTTTTTAAGTGCAAAGATCGATATTTTTAAATGATGCTTTTAACAAATAAATAATTAAAAAATAGAATGTTTGAATCTCTCAATTAAAGTCCCTTCGTTTTTCGTTGGCGAACAGTCGATAAATTTCCCAACAATGGCAAAAAGAGGAAAAAACTATAATTTAAATTAATTATATTGTTTTGAAAATATGTGTTTTTCTATTTCAATGTAAGACTTTTTTCTTTTACTTTAACCGTTAACGACAACACAAGTGATTAAAAAAAAGTAAAAACCCTATGAAAGTAAATGTAAAACAATAAGGCTAAAGTAGAGGTAATAAAATAATTACGTACGATACACTAAAGTTTGTATTATTGCTCTTTCTCTTGAGGGGAGAGATAAATTTTAAAAAATGTGAATTAAATAAAAATGATTAATAAAAAAAAAGTGTGCATACAAATAAATAAAATATTTACAGTCTAGGTTTGTTTTACACTTGTTTTTTTAAGTTTTAAGAGAAGTGTTTTAAAAAATGTTTAAGAGAAAGCCAGATGGTTAATAAAAATTAGCTAATTTAATGTGAAACATTCTAAACTTTCTAAAAATAAAACGAATCGAAAAAAAAACCGCCTAAAATAATTTGGTTGACGGTTTGTGTTTACCTCTGTCTCTTTTTTTTGACCAATCAGTGGCTTTCATCAACAAAAATTTAAAAGAGACACATCTGGATTTGTGGATTATATAACAAAATGAATTAGCAGAAAATTTTAGAAGGTTACAAAAGCTTGGAAAGTATATATTATAGAAAGTATAAAAATTTTGAAGAAAGTACAAGAAAAAAATGTACCAAGAAGTTACAGAAGGAAAAGCTATTCTGGCTATCAGCAGTAGATGAGCTGGACTGTTTCTTAAGGAAAAAGTAAGAAGCAAATGAAGACAGAATCAGGAAAAAGAAGCTGACCCAAAGTGAAACCAACAGAGTGAATCGAACAGAAAAAAAAAGAAAAAAATTCTTAAACTCTCAGTGACTCTGGTGAACCCTGCTAAAGCCTTCTCAGTTTTGTCTTTCTATTAAGTAAGTGCAGTTTTTTTCAAAGAATATGTATTTTGAACCTGTTTTTTTTTTTAAATGAATTTGTATTGTACCTTCTCTAAAGATCTTTCAATTATTAAAAGTTCCTTTATTTTTTATAAAGGAATTTGTATTGTACTATCTCGAGATTTTTCGATTATTGAAAATTTGTTGAATAATTTCTATCCATTTTGTGAATTTTTAATTTTTGAATTTGTTAAGGTGTACAAAAGGAAATTTTTGTGCAAACTTATTTCTAAAACTTGTATTTTGCTATATTACTTTTATTTATTTTTTTTCTAATTTAATAAATGTTTGTCTCTTTCAAATTTCACATCAGTGTTTCAAATGATGTTTGTTCTTGTATGCACCTTATTCAATATTCAGTATAAGGGAGGTGACATTCTATCTTTTCTCACCATTATTATTAATTTTTTTTCAGGCATTGATATGCTGCTAGACAAAGTCAACAAACCAAACAACCAACATGAAAAAACTTTCATGACATGAATCCACATAATATCCTACAATTCCATAAATGAATCAAACTGTATTCCAAAATATAACTTCAACAAGACTACAACATAAAACACATACATCACTGCCTCTAATAATTATATCCACACAAACATATATGTGCACAAAAGCTCAGTATCATCTACCATGTATTCAATTGTAAAAGCAGAATAAAATACATCATATTTTTATGACTTCAAAGCTCCCAAGAAAATTAAATTTCAACATCAAATGACCCATAAGGAATTGATGTGCCATTAAACAAACAAATCAAATCTTATTTAGTATTACTCAGTCATTGCTCATCCTGTTTAGACCAAGTCTAAGTGCCCATTACTGGGCCTAGGATAGTACACCCAACAGGTCAATAGTCTAAGCCTGTACCACCCATGGAATAATAGCCCAATAGTTCAATTCTTGGGCTGGGTAGTACACACTTAAAATCAGTAGAAACAAAATGAATAATATCTAGTAGTACTAAATAATATTGATTGATTTATATGATTTTTATGGCTTATCAACATTTTACAGGTTATTTAAAGCTAGCAAATAGGAGTAGATGTGTTCCCTCTATCATCCAGTTCTTTTGAACAGGAGTAGTGGTTTGTCCCTTGTTCTCCATTTAGGATTGCATTTCCAGTTCCTTTTAAAGTCTACTTCCAACTCTATACTCCAAACATCTCCATCTGAACTCTGAAATTTTATTCCTAATTAAATCTTAACATTTTCAAGTCTAGAATTAGCTGTCTGTCTTTCCTTTTATCTTGCCCTTTCTTATGCTATGACAACTCCATTCAGTAACCCTCTACCTTGAGTGTCCCTTGGGCCTTGTATTCAGTGAACATTAGTAAAGATAGCTGAGATACAGCAAATCAGTTTGTCTGTGGATTGTAACAAGTTTTTGAGATAATAATGATTTTCTGATACAAGTCCTACTATTTAATCTATAACTGGGGGGAGGTGGATTCATAGCTTTTCCAATGGTATTTGTGCGTAAGGGAATATAATGAACCCAATTGAAATTAGAACTCAGATCTCCGATTGCTCATTTCGAACCATTATCCATTACATCATCTGCACATCCAAGTGTACAGGACCTGGTATTTCCAAGTGGTCACCCATCTATGCACTGACCATGCTCAATGTTGGTTAACTTCGGTGATTGGTCGAGACCTGCTGTTTGAGTGTGATATGGCCAGAAGCCTACTAAATGAGAACAAGGTGGGTTAGCCAGAGGCATGGACAGTGGAAAGAGAACAATCTATACTTCTGGAAATTAAATAAAAGCTTCAGTTTGAAATTACCTGAAGGTTAACAAGATCAAGAAATACCTGAAGAAGGCTGGAGAGAACAACGGCTGAAACATTATGATAATAGCAACATAAATACTGACATTTATCTGAATGTAAGTCAGGGTCAGCAATAGGGACTCGCAAAAAAAATGGTAGATGGTCATAAAACGATGCTGAAAAAAAATGGCTTAGGCCACAATGGAGCCCCCACAAACGTGGGGGCGCCCCCCAGTCAGAGGCTTTGTGGGTAAGACGTGCTGGACCTGATGTATGTTATGGTAACTCCTCATCCAAGAAATTCAGACTGAAACCAATTATTTTTCTAGTAATGGATAGTGGCTTGGATTGAGGAATCAGAGAGCCGAGTTTGAATTTCATTACATTCACTTACATGCTAATTTCCTTTGGAAAAGTGTGAATCCTCTTCTTCACCCCCCAATCTATGGGTAAATAGCAGGACAGATCGGCTTCTATAACCTTGGATGGCAACTGGTCTACCGCAGAAAGAAATGGCAACCTACTGCAGGAAAAATCTGCCTTGTCAGTCATGTATTGAAAGATACGTGATCACCTAAGCATGTATCATGCTTGGCACATAACTGACTGGTATTATGTAAAGTCATTTGTAAAGCCATAGCTGTTGGTTCAAAACAGGTTTATGGGATTTAAAGATGTGTGTTGGTGTATTGTACTTGTAGCTTGCTCACATATAAACAATTAAAGAAGAAGGGTTTCTTCTACAGAATATTTGTTCTTTTTTAAAATAGAAACTGTAAGGGGACAAATGTCTCTTTTATATATATATATATATATATATATATATATGTAAGCAAATATATGGATATAAATACGATAGTATGAAAGAAAATACAGAAAAACAAAATTCTGAATTTATTTTAACATTAATAATGCATATTCAGAATTTTGTTTTTTCTGTTTTTTCTTTTCATATATATATATATATATATATATATAATATATATATGTGTGTGTGAAAATATATAGAAAATAGGAAGGAACTGGGTTAGGTAAATAATTCAAAAGTCCTTAGTATTTTAGTTATTATTTTTTTAAAAATAGTGCTCGATACAAAAGTAGAGCATAAATATAATTATTTATTCAAAAAATATGATTCCAAATTCTTATGTCACATTTGGAATCATATTTTTTAAATAAATAATATATATATATATATATATATAGTTTTAAAAACAAGGAATGCATTGATTTTAATTTTAAAAGTCTCTAGGGCCCTTTCAGCCAACATCTCATCAGGAGACAATCGTTGGATTAGCTTAAAAAGAATATTAACGATAATGAAGAGCAAAAGAGGGGGAACACACTAAAATAACAAACAAGTATATATACTTGTAATGAGGGGAAGGGAAATAATCGTGTAAATAAATTAGCGAGGGACAGTTAAAAATTAAATATCCCCCAACAGATTAAGAGACTTTACAAATTCTTTTCTGCCGGCAGAGAAAGTTTCCTTAATCTTATACAGACCGATTCCAAAATCTTCAAATGATTGTTGGAATCGGCTGTATGAATAATTTTAAACCACTCTTTTTTAAACAACTTGGCGCAGGCTATATTCTCAACTAAATGTATATATATTTAATTTTCTAGTCCTGAAGTAAGTTAGGGTAAGTATGGTTAATAGTTATAATTGTTGAGCTAGTCAGCTTTGCACTGAATTGAAATGACCAAAGTAAAGGTTGTACTTACTTTATTGGTGGAAGTTCTGCAAACCACATTTGAACACTATGTGTTGGAAAGATAAAAAAGCAAGAGATTCGGTCCTTTTCAAAAAATGGAGTCATACAAATATGTAAAGATGACTAAAATCTTTTCTGATTCATGGGAAAATGTATTTTTTTTCTTGTATTTTAATTCTTTATTATTACTTTAATTATAAATTTTATTTTATTTTCCCACAGAAACAAGCAATTTATACCAATTTAACAGGTTCAAAAGCAAGCCACTTTATTATCTAAATTAGTGATTCTCAATTATAAAAAATGTGAAAAGAAATTTTATACCTTCTATGCATATTGTTAAGCAAAGAAATAGTCTTCTGATGTTATTTAACTAGTTCAGAATTTTTCAGTTACAGCACTTTGCAACATTTCCCAACATTAATATTGTAATGATGTTGGGATGAGCAGTCAGTTTGTGCAATATTACAGTAACATTATCACAAGGTCAGATATCCCTCAACAAGTCTGCAATCATGGAAGAACGTTCCATGCTGGCTGTTGCTGATGCATATGACTTCTTTGATGGTCTGGTGTAATATTGAGTGCTAGGTATGTTCTGGCAAGATCTCAGATGATTCACAAAGTCAGTTATGTGCCATGTGTGATACACACTGAGGCGATCATGTATCTTTTGATACATGACCGACAAAGATTTTTTTGCGCAGTAGGTTGCCATTTCTTTCTGTGGTAGACCAGTTGCCATCCAAGTCTATAGAACCTGGTCTGTCCTGCTATTTACCCATAGCTGGGGGAGAAGAAGATGGCTCATACCTTTTCCCAAGGTATGTAATGAATTTTACTGGAATTTTAACTCTGCTCTCAAATTCCTCAGTCTGAGCCGTCATCCATTACTCCACCATGCCTCCTCACAAACTACAAGTCATTATTAGGCTGTTACAAAAGAAAGGGAAACAGTGATTTTTAAACAGAACTAAAAGTTACTCTTCAATAACACTTAGTTTTTAAAACTAATAATGATTTCTTGTGGGTGGTAAAATGTCTGACTGTTAACATTGTCCTTTCCATTGGGCTATGCGTGAGTTTGTTGAACTTTGATTACAATCACACACCAATACCTTAGATAAATACAGACATGCCATAGCTGAGAGAATGACTAAGCTTCTTTCTGATAACATTTCATATTTAAAAGAGATAAAGTGATGGGTTTTTTTTAGTTATTACTTATGGTATATTTTTTATCTTTTATCTTTTTTTCAAGTATATATCGAGAGTTAAATTCATGGCCTAGTTGTTGTTTGAACATATAATAGAATTTTGTTACTTCTTCATTGTCAGGATTGTCTCAGCCTGTCGGAACTCCCAGCCTTCAACGAAAGTGGAAGTGCTAACCTCAAATGGCACAAACTGGTTTAATTTTAGGCCAGATCCGTGCATCTACTGCTGAGGGAAATAAATAAAAATTCAACAACTTCAGCAGTTTGTTTTGGGGCCACTCCAACATCAAGTTGACACTGAAATAAAGAATTTAGTCGAATTACTGCCTGTCCCTTACCCATTTCAGCCAGGTACTAGGCAAAGACAGTCACAACTATAAAATCCGTCAATCTTGGGGGATTATGGTGTCTACTAAGGTCACTACTTAAGGTACGATTGTCTCTATTCAACACCCACAGAGCCAACCTGTGGTTTATACTGCAACTATACTGAACAGACCTTAGTTACAGTTTCTGAGGGAGAGCACATAACCTAACATGGTATGCTCCAAACCCTCAGTCATAATGACTTGTGACTCCATGCTAGCATGACCATCGATGCCTTCCGAACAATTTTGTCAACGCAGTTTAACTAACAAGGCTTGGTATGGTTTTCAAGCACCTGGCCCTCAAACTCACACCTGACCTCAAGTGGAACTTGTACATACAATCCATTGCTAAGGATGCAGGTAAAATGGTCAACTCACCTGTACTACTCCAGTAAGTACCTGACTCCTCATGCTATCTTCTAACTTTACAAGAGCTAGGTCAGGTCAAAAATGGAGTACTGTTGTCATATTAGGGTGAGAGTTAACCAGACTTCAATCTCCAGCCTTGATAGAGTCCAAAAGCTTCTCCGAGCCCTTGTGAGTGAATTATTCTCTACACTTAAGCCTCTCTCCCACAGGTGGGGGGATGTGGCAAGCCTCTTGCTTTTTTATCACTACTGTCTATGGAAAGTGCTCAGACAGTGTAAGTTCCACTCTTCCTGCAAACCACTGCTCTGTGGAACCAACTCCCAAGAGGATGTTTCCCCTGATCACTACAATCTTAAAGTGTTCAAGGCTAGGGTTAACTGTTATCTTCCACTCTTATCCACACAAATTGCCTGCTAATGTAATCCTCTACCTCAAGTTGATCCCAGGCCTTGTAAAGGGTGAACCTTACTGTAAAAACAAGCAAACAGTGTAGAATTGGCTGGGAATCATCTCATATCAAAAAGACACAAAATTAATCTCTTTCTTGAGAAAACATGGTGAAATTTGAGCAATTAGTAATCCTTTTCCACAGAGACAAAACGTGTCTCATTTCCATCCGGGGAAATTTTGGCCACTAGCAAAACACGTCACATTGACCACAACATTGAACAGTAAATAGCCTCCAATACCATGTAGGATTTTAGATAGAACTCTCCACCTAGTGAGCAGATAAGGCGAGGTGAGTTAATGCCCTTGAAACAGTAAGGGCAATTGAAATAATTGGAACCCTTGACACAATTAGAGTCAGTCTGGTCCTGGGAAGAGGTCGTACATGCGCTGCGACTGACCTCTCGACTTATAGCATGTGGAACGAAGATACTGGTAGTTGACGACCCCACCTCACCTTAGCTCAAAGGTAGTAAGCTTAACAAGTGTAAACCTTGTCTATTGTAAGGACCATGTTTATGTTTATGCCATGATCTAATGTTGTTTTGCTTTGTGTAATAAAAAAATGGTAAAAAGTATTTAGCACCTTACTTTTCATTTTTCCTTTTTAGTAACTTGTTTATTCTTGTTTGGTCACTCCTTGAGGTAGTGAGTCATTATAAAATAACCCCCAACAAGCTTACTTGACTACACATAATTCTACCAAACTACACAATCTTTAAAAAAGAATTTTATTCATACATACATGCTATAAAGACATCTTTACATACACACCTTTATTCATAACTTTTGTATTTTTTATTTACTTTGTTCAGGCAATATGCTATTAATTATCCGTAACTGTATATTTAGATTTATGCTCTTATTTGAGGAAAACACTGACAACTAGTATCCTAACTAAACTTATCATATCAACCACAAATTGTCAATTATCCTGTCATCTACACTTAATATTCTACTATTAGTAAAATTCCTAATTTTCTTCAAGGAATGCATTTTCTGGATGAATTCTTCACATATTGTAGTTTCTGATTGAATTCTTCAAGGATTGTATTTTAATTTAATTATCAAATCTTTTAATTTAATTTGCATTTTTATTGCCAACCATTTTTAAATTTTGACTGTTTATTTTCATCTTCATTTTTTATTAAATGAAGTATTGTCAGCCATTTTTAATTTTTGAGTAGTATTTACTTTCATCTTCATATTTTATTAGATGAAGTATTGTCAACCATTATTATCAAGGTGGCCCACAAATTTTGCATGTTAGTGTAAATTGTCTGTTAAAAATACAACATTTATTAGTAAATATATTCATCTTAATTTCAGGTGTCTTAAAAATAATTTGAAATGGTTACACATTTTGGTTAATACTCTTTTCCTGTTACCCGGGGGTTGTTGTCAGATAGAATTGAAAATTAGCCCTCACAGCATAGATGTTAAGTTCAATTCAATTCAAATTATGCGTGTATATACACCTGAAAGTATATTTTAAGTATTTAAGCATATTTTTATTTGACAGCCCTAAAAATGTTTGTAAAAAAATATAATCCTGTTTATTAATGAACGATTTCTGAAAAATTCAACAAAATTTAATTTTTTCGCTTACACTATTTACATTTTTCAACCTGTTGTCCTCATCTTTGTTGTCATATTCACGATGTTTCAGGCGTTTTGAATAAAAGCGTTGGTTGAAGTAATCCATTGACTTGTCCCAAAGGGTTGTGTGTTCAATACCCGGGAAATAACTGAAATGGAGATATCCGGAAGAGGTATGGCATGTGGAACCAGAACAATATATCCTGGCCAATGAAATAAAGAGTTCAGTTTGAGATTCCAATCACTTGAAGAAGCCAAAACATTGTGAATATGACAACAAAGATGAGGACACAGTCCAAACAATGTAAATAGTGTAAATAGTTACAAAACCTTATCTCACAAATATAGACAGATACTAATTTTTTTAGGATTTGATAAATTCATTTTTTGTCTCTAACTTTATGGTTTTACTGCTCAGCAAAGGATAGGTGTTGTTCAGACTGAGTGAGAAGGGAATGTCTAATTTCACACTCACTTAAAATGTGTGTATGTGTGTTTGCATGCATGTACTTGTGTGTACATTAAATAGCACAAGCGCATTATGAATTACTCACACACAACACAATACACAAAGACATTACATTGGTGCAGGCAAAATGACACATGCAGTGTCTGACGAACAGAGAAAAAGCCTTTCTCTTATAACAGATATCACATTGTTGTTTTACGACTGTAGCTCCCCACCCCAACGCACAGATGTATGAACATTAAAACATATCCAGAAACATTTTGATTATATGTCTGGGTAAGAAGGAAAAACAGGTGACACTAGCATGTAACCAGGACATAGGTGATCATGGCCCTCCACATCTTCATGACCCTTGTAGCTCTTAATAGGTTTTGTCATTTAATTATTTCTTGCATCACCCTGCTCTACCATACATTTACATCAAGTGTGTTATGTGATACTTTCCTCTGTCCCTCTTTCCCTCTGTCATGTGAGTATCAGATTTTCTAAGCCGTCCTTCCTCATTACATGCCTATAGCGAAGAAAACAGCGACTTACCTCGTCAAACCAGGCGACAATGCGCTGCGTGTATTCTACAACAGATAATGTGGGGAAAAAAGAAAAAGTCGGCTATTTTGGCTGCCATGTCTGTTGGAGAGTGAGTTATTTTTCTGACTGGTGGCGTGCATTGGAATTTATGAAATAGTGATTGCGAATCGAGTTTTTGGCATTTTCTTTCTGTCCCTCGATGTTTGAGTCTGAACTTATTTTTTGTGACATGGAAATAATCTGCGACAAACATTTCCTTTGCAATCCCAGATCGCTTACAATGCCCCAGAAATTTCAGTTGCCTCTCCCTGATGGTAAGTATACGTTTCATTTTTGTTTCCATTCTCTGCAGAACCTTGTTGTTGTTCACATGTTCAGTTCATAGTATCCTCAGCATCTTTCTGTAGAATTACATTTCTGTTGCTTCAAATCTCTTTTTCATCTTTGATGAGATTGTCCAGCATTCACTGCCGTACAGGAGGACCGATATCACGTAACAGTTCAGTACTCTTTGTTTATAACGAAAACTTTCTGTCTTTTAATACTCTGTTTGCTTTGGAATGCATCTTTAACTATCACAATACGTCTTCGGATCTCAGTATCTGTTAGAACACTTCCCAGATATTTAAATTTCTGTACTTGTTTGAATTTACTGTCCCCGATTTGTAATTTGCATTTTAGGCTCACCCTTTTGCCGATGACCATGCATTCTGTCTTCTTTTAATTTATACTTTGTCCTTTCTTCTCGCTTTCTTTCACTACCTTCTGTAGGAACATTTGTAGTTTCCTTTTCATGTCTACTATCAACACAGTGTCATCTGCATATCTTATATTGTTAAGATTGTGGCCGTCAATAATGAATCCTGGTAGGATTTATAATTTTTTAAAAATTGTCTCGCTCTATAAGTTGAATGAATCCTTGTATTATGCCCCTTTTTATTTATGTATATCCTCTGAACTCTCAAGTCAAGATAAAAGGCTAGGATTTCAAACGCTAGTTTAAAGTATTCTAACCGAAGGCGTATTGGAATAGCGAAAGATGCCTTTCAAAAGCTAAGCAAAGAAACAAAAAAATTTGTTAGAAATAAAGAATAGTGAACTAATATGTAATATCAGTTCTCTTATATGGCAGTGAATACTGGACAATCTCCTCACAGATTAAGAGACTTTAAGTAACAGAAACATGGTTCTACAGAAGGATGCTAAGAATACCATGGGCTGAACATGTGAGCAACAACCTAGTTTTTAGAAAAAAATGAAAACAAAAAGTACTTAAGGATCTTTGCTGTTAATTCACTCCAAAATATTAATTCACTCTAAAATAAAAAGTATTTATATTTACTAAAATTCACACCAAATTCTCTTAGAGCGAGGCTATTCCATTGCACTCCGGTTGGGATGACCTTTGCGTCGCTCCAAATGTGGGCGACTTGGTGTACTATTTCTAAGTAAGGGCGGGGGGGGGCGCTTACGGTTTACGTTTTTTTTTTAAATTGTGAAAAATTCCTTGTAAGTACCACGAATATCTCCCGTACTTACGAAATGTGAATAAGTTTCTGGTTTTTGTTAATTTTTTATTCTGAGGGTTGGAGTTGTACGAGGCTAAAAACATATTTTGACTTAAAATTTATAATTTCAAAAGAGTGCCAAAAATTTAATAAAAAAAATAAACAAACTTTGATTTAAAATTTATAATTTCTTGGGGTGTTTGGGGTGAATTAACAGATAGAATCCAAGACTTGAATATCAGGAAAAGAAATTTTAAATTTCTAATGCACATGGTAAGGAAAGAGGGACTGGAAAATGTGATACTCGCAAGGACAGATTGAAGGCAAGAGGAGACAGAAGAAAGCAACGCATAAACAATATGACGAGCTTGAGTAATTGGATGGAGGAATAAGTTTTAGCAGAGATAACAAAGACAAAATTTACTAAGACTGGAAATTGTGGAGAGCCATGATCGCCAATGTCCTGAGAGGACACGGCACATAGAAGATGTTTACTATGCAGGTACACTCCCCGCTCTTGGAAGGATGATGTAACGCAATCTTCTTAATTCCCAGAAGACACTGAGTTAAGCTTATAAGGCAAGAACAGTTGTTACGAGTCTATTCAGATACTCACATTCAAGAGCAAGACGAAGTAGGGGAAATTATGAATATGCGACCATATAGAATTACTGCAACCGCTAAACAAAATCTCCTGGTATTATAATTGTAGCCAGTAATTAAACCAGAATACCAAGGCGGAGTTAAGCCATCAGGATGTTTGACACCACTGAAAAAATTATAAGGCTCTCCCAATATTTGCGGCCAACATCGTTTAAATTCCTAGTCAACAAAATACATAAAATGTTTTTTTAAATAAAATATAGTCTTTCTTTTGTTTTCGTTTTTTTTTTAAAAAAAAAACAAACTTTCTCGTGCGTTGCTGCTTGTTACTCTTGAATACTTGCTGTCTTAACTACTGACTAAAATAAATTAACCAGTGATGTAATTTAAATTTCCGAGAGAAAAAAAAGAAAAAAAGAAGGCTACAATGTGTCGAGAATTTATTTTTAACAAAATTAAAAAGAAAAATTAACAAATTGCTTTGAATCAATCTATATATAAAATTCTGTTACATCCGTCCGTCCGTCACATCCTCTAAAATAGCCATAACCGATCGAAACCAAATTTTGGGGACAAGCGCAAACTGGTAAGGGGGTAAAAAGTACAGTTGGTTTTACTCGGATGCGTAGCTTAGTATCATAAATTTTCTTTCTTTTTTTTTTTTGGAAAAATTAAGTTTTATTATTTAACATTTAAAATACTCCCACTATTTTAAAAACAATTTAATGATTAAAATAACAAATACTTATTTAATAAAAATGCAATATTGTTTTTGCATATCTTTTCTCTAAGTTTTATATAGTTATTAGCAGTATGGGCCTCTGATGTTGCCCGTGCTTGATTCAAAAATAAGTACGACTAATACAGCTATCGCTATCACTTGACTTAAAATATTTTGCCCTTCCCTTGCCTTTTAGAGGAATGCCCTTTTGTGCTGATGTTGTTACATGCCTTACTTCTTGCCCTATCACACCGCCAACTTTTTTCTAAGCTCTATAGTAAACATTAAATCTGTTACGAAAAAGAACTAAACAAAATAAACACAATACGATCAGCTTTAAAAACCGGAAAAAACATTTTTAAGGGTTGACCGATTGTCGATTTGCACTTTGTTTGGGGGTGCTCAGAGTTGAAACTTCACATATTGACTCCCAATGGCCTCTTCATAAATCCGCTCGGTTTTCGCTAAAAACCGACATGCGGTTCAGACGCAATCTGGGCGTATCGGTTTTTGGGTGTTATCGTTTTCCGCGCTGTTTAGGAGTCCGTGGTTATGAAACTTCTGGACAACACTTTTAATGGTAGACTCTAAGAGGGTGTCAATTTGGTTGAAATGCGATCATTTCCTCCTGTAAAGATTTTTTTCGATTATCGATTTTTCGGAACCTGATTCTGAACTCAAAAATCGGGTTCCGTCATGTCCTTACGGCAGCCATTTACAAACCTTGTGTTTGAAACCGCATCGAAATCGGGTGAGAAATGGGCCTGGGCGAGGTAACAACGCCCACGACAGACACACAGACTGACAACATGAGAAATATAGATAGTAGATAGATTTATTGCTTCAATTGGAACAATTGCGGCCTATGGTGATTTTCTTTAAGTTTTTATATATGCTAGAATCCAATTTCCAGTTAGTCTTTTGTTTGCGAGAACTATAAACAAATCTCAAGGCCAAACACTTCAAAAAGTTGGAATTTGGCTCCAAAAAGAAATATTTACGCATTACGTATGTTGCTTGCACAGGGGTAAGAAATTCTAAGATTTTATTCTTCGCTGTTAAAAAGGGGAAAAAAGAAATGTTCTTAAAAAATATTGTTTACAATGAAATAATATTAAATTAAAGAAATTGTTAAACTCTGAAGTAGGGTTTTTGTCAAAGTATTTTTCCAAATAAATCAGCTTATTCAAATTTCATCGATTGGTTTGCGAAATTGAATGAAAAGTAGAGTTTGTATATCTCGACAAAAATGTTAGCAATAACTCCGACAATACTAAATACTGTGAGGATTTCAAAACGCGTCAGCACTAATTCTATTAAAAATTATAATTGAGAATAAATACTACAATATTTTACAAGTTCACGTTCTAGCATATTTTCTGATCTTTGCTCCGACATTCACTGCTTTCAAAACTGGCTCCCAAAGCCTTGATTTTTATCAGAGATAAAAAAAAAAAAAAAATAAAAAAAATTCTGACAAATGAGAGGTCAGGGAAAGTAAGCAATTTTGGAGGGAAAAGTTCCCGATGTTTCTGAGTTTTCTACTCTCGATAAATATCAAGATTATGCCAGTATTTGATATCCTCTGTGATAACATCAGATCGGCAACAGTAACACCAGTCATCTTCGGAACCTGTTTCAAGGAAGAAATCTACATGTTGGTCTCTAAAGACAGAACGTCGGCCCTCTACTAAAACTACTCAAGATCTGCCCGATAGGACCATGAAATTCCTATCGTCGTCTTACGAACTCACTCAACTACAAACTAAGGATCTTCTGATTGTTTCCCCGCTCAACAAAATCTCTGAAGAAATCTTATGTGAGTGTTAACCCCTTAAGAACAATTTACTTTCTTATAGAACTTTTAGGCACCCAAAGAAATATTTTGAGCAAGCCTTTATATGAACAATTTTTCTTCCTTTAAGTTAAAGGGATTTTCTTCTCCTTTTCTTTTCTCTCATATTTGTTCCTTTTTTTGTGTATGTAAATGAACATTTTCTTCTACTTTTAAACCCCGAGAAGGAGTTTGAGTCTTTATTCTTCCGCCGAAAAGAGAAAAATGTCCGCTCTAATTTTTTAACCCGTTCTTGCTTTTTTTTTCCAATTCTGTCACATTTAACCTTTAGCGACAAAGTTCCCACAATT
Source organism: Acanthosepion pharaonis (assembly GCA_903632075.3). NCBI lineage: Eukaryota > Metazoa > Mollusca > Cephalopoda > Sepiida > Sepiidae > Acanthosepion > Acanthosepion pharaonis. The sequence goes on along the minus strand of CAHIKZ030005079.1, from coordinate 2,606,913 downwards.
CTAGCTAAAATAAATTGCTTAGTAAATGTGATTATTTTTGTTAATTGATTCGTCTTCGAACTAAAAAATGTCATCTAGCTTTTCTTCCTTTCTTGGTAAGTTTCAGAACTTGTAAAATCTAAAGTGAAACAAAAACAACAAAAAATAACAATAAAAATAAAATACAATTCGCATTAGTGCCTCCCTACCCGGATTTTATACAATTTTAGAACAAATAACCAATACTTTTTATTTCTGTTTTAGTTTCTGGTATTGTTATAGAGTAGTTTCACAGTAGAGGCTTGTATTTCACTAAGTCGGTCCTAAAAATGTTCGACGTACAAAACGTTAGGAACTTGTTATAATAGTTAATGACGCAGCAATATAGTTGTGGTGGCTGAAACTTTAATGTCCGACATCGACTGACTGACTGACCAACTCACTGAGCGACTGACTGACGATATTCAGTCACCCCCCTCCCATGGGGCAACATGCGACACAAGGTCGGTTATTTATTGTGGGTTTCCGAGACCGTGGGCTCGGCCCAAAAATATGTCCAATGAGCCCGTATAAACGGGCTCAGGGGAGATTTACCTCCCCGAACGAGACTCCGCCCCTCAGCGTAGCCTCGTTCAGGTTCCTCTCCGCCCGAAGGCAGAGAGTTCAACTGATCTGTCGTTCAAGAGTTGGAGCGACTGACTGACGATATTCAGTCACCACATACGAGGGCGTCAGCGTGGGCAAGGCCTTTTTAACGTGGATCTCCAGCCCGTGGGCTCGACCAAAAATATGCCCATTGAACCCGTATAAACGGGTTCAGGGTCGGTTTACCCCCCGAAAGAGAACCGCCCCTTCGGCGTAGCCTCCTTCGGGTTCCTCCCGCCCGAAAGCAGAGAGTTCAACCGAACAGTTGGTCAGAAGTTGAGCGACTGACTGACGATATTCACTCTGCCACTGGGGCAACATGTGACACAAGGTCGGTTATTTATTGTGGGTTTTCCGCCCCTCGGCGTAGCCTCGTTCGGATTCCTCTCCGTCCGAAGGCAGAGAGTTCAACAGATCTGTCGTTCAAGAGTTGAGCGACTGACTGACGATATTGAGTCTCCCCCCCCACTGGGGCAACATGTGACACAAGGTCGGTTGTTTATTGTGGGTATTCCCGAGCCCGTGGGCTCGGCCCCAAAATATGCCCGTTTGAACCCGCATCAACGGGTTCAGGGCCGGTTTTACCTACCCGAAGGAGACTCCGCCCTTCGGCGTAGCCTCGTTCGGATTCCTCTCCGCCCGAAGGCAGAGAGTTCAACCGATCTGTCGTTCAAGAGTTGAGCGACTGACTGACTGACTCAGCAACTGCTACTACTACTACTTATTATAGGTGGGAGAGTCTATTAACAATAGAATAGGTGTATTCCAGTATAACAGGTATGAAGAGTTACTATTATTTACATTTTATTTTATTTACATTTGGACTAATTTCGAAATTCCTTGACAGACAGCTGAAAGAGTTCAGAGGGTACAACGACTGAATAATAACAAATAATAGTCTAAAAGTAAATTTTCAAAATTTTACTTTTACTCTTAGATTATTAATGTCTTGGTGAAACGGTCTTGCCCGTCTATTTACCCATTCATGATAATATGTACATTTTTTTTTATTTCAGGCTTTTTACTTTTTCTGCATGAAACAATAAGAAAAAAAAAACAATAAAAAAAGAAAAACCTTGTTTGATTTTTCTGTTTTAAGATTTGTCCTACCTTTGATGACACAGCAATATATATATATATATATATATATATATATATATTACAACGACGACGTTGATGAAATGGCTCACGTTTCACTTGAATGAGCATAGTTCAATTTCAGAACATTTAAAAGAACACAGTTTAGACAGATATTCGTCGAAAATACATTAGTATTTCATCAAAATAATTATAAGCAAAAACTTAAAATTCTGGAAGCTCTTCATATAAGAGAATTGCGGCCAAAAATAAATGAAGTCAACTATGATTATAACAGCAAAGTTCATAAATGTTTGTAGCAGCAAAATGTTATATAAAAAAATACTCAATTAATAATTTTAACAAAATTACCTTCCTTGCATAACTGAAAAAAAATTCGAATCAGAAACGTTGTAAACAGTGAAAAATATTTTGAATTTACTATACTACCGTATACACATTCAGAGATATATTAACTCCCTGAAGATGGTCTCAGATGAGATTGAAAGTACTTATAAAAATTATTTGAAAGAAAATTTTGCTATTTTTCTTGATCAATTTTCGACAGCCATCAAAATACACACACACAGACACACATATATATTCTGTTTGTACGTTGTTTTTATATTAGGACTTTGAATAAGTTATCGCTGATTTTTCATGAAAAGTAATGTTTTATTTACAAAAAATAGTAAGAACATGTCACTGAAAGTATTGTTCATCGCTAGCCACTACTTTTTCTCATCTTTCTGGCAGCATTTGAATTCCACGTCGGAAAAACACATCTTTTGAGGCTAACTACGAACCGACCTACATTTTGCATTTTTATAAGAATGAAAATGCTGCTCAGCCAGGCCATGTGCCATCCATCGGAACAAGTGATAATCAGACGGGGCAATGTCTGGTGAATACGGCCGGTTGGGTAGGACTTTCTATTTAAGTGTTTCCAGGTAGGTTTTCATCTGTTTTGCAACTTGTGATCTAGCGTTACAAAATCATTTTGTTGTGTCTCTTCTCGTATAGCGACCGTTTTTTCTTCAATACTCGGCTCAAACGCATCAATTGTTGTAGACAGCGATCTCCCGTGATGGTTTCGGTCGGTTTGAGCAGCTCATAAACTACACCCAGCTGATCCCATCAAATGCAGAGTAGAAGCTTCGAACGATGGATATTCGGCTTTGCCGCCTATGTTGATGTATGGCCGGGCTTACCCCACGAACTTCTACGCTTATCGTAGTGTATCCACTTTTCATTGCGGGTCATTTTCTTTTCTGCTGTTGAAGCAGCTGATCACACGTGCCAAGACGCCGTTCGATGTCTCTCGGCTTCAATTCGTATGGCACCCAATGTACTTGCTTTTGAATCATTTCTAATGCTTCCAAAAGTTTCGAAATTGTTGTGTGATCAACTAATGATTCTGCAAATTCAGTTTGCGCCTGACATGAGCAATGCCTCCAATTCTCTATTTCCAAACTTTTTTGTTGGAGTATATGTGATGCTCTTAAGACCCTAAAAAGTTATGGTACTCGTGACGTGACATATTTTTTTCTCCCTATTTCTTTTTCAGATGATAAATTCTGAATTTAGGATCAGACATTGAAGTTTTCAAGTTGGCCTCCTATACTTAATTCGACTAATTCCCAAAGTGGGTGATATCAAGTTTTGTGTACAGTGGAAAAATCTGACGAAGCGGCAAGGAAAAAGGCATGGTAGGAGTAACGTATCGTATCCGAGGATGCCAGTCTACCAGGGCGGCTATCTAATCTCCGTTGCAGCCACATTTGTGTTTGTTTAACACCCACAGAGCCAACCTGTGGTTTATACTGCAACTATGCTGAACAGACCTTAATTAGAGTTTCTAGAAGAGTGCGCGTTATTGGTTAATGATGATAGCATACGTAATAGTTCGAGGGTGGTTCCGTCTTCAACCATTTCAAATATTTATAGTCGAACTATTGTCCTTATTTTTGTTGTTTTTGTCACAACGTTTCAGCCGTTGTACCCTCCAGCCATCTTCAGGTGTATATCGATCTGGGTAACCCACAGGAAATTCTAAACTGAACCCTTATTTTAATCTACGGAGGTATATGGTTCTCGTTCCATTGTTCATGTCTACGGATATTGCTTGACCTACGGGACATTGTCTAGTGGGTAAAAGCGTCGGTTCGTGAATTTGATGACATAGTGGTTGCAAGTTCAGTGCTCTGGGTCGGACAGTGTGTACTTGTACTCAGTGTATATGATCAGAAATATCTCGCTATTCGAGAGGCTCTATATGTCAAACAATTTTCTCATGCTATCAACCTTAAATAATAATTTAATAGTGGAAATTCCAGTCGCTCGCTGCAGCTGAAAGCTGGTAATGAAAGTTCCTTTTTTTAAAAACCAACACAAACGTAATTTAACAGTCAAAACACAAGAAAAAAATAACAACATTAGAGACAAAACACCCTTGAAAATATGTATAGAAATGGCTGAAATTTCTTGGAACAATAAAAATGATGGCAATTTTTATATTCTTTAACTTCTACAAAACGAAAAAATGTTAGGATGCTTAAACTCAAAAAAATTTAATTCAACCTTTATTTGCCTTTTATTCAATGAAAAGTTGTTTTGAAAGAGCACATATATATATATATATATATATATATATATATATATATATATATATATATATGTGTGTGTGTGTGTGTGTGTATATATATATATATATATATATATATATATATATATATATATATATGTATGTATTATAAATTTTTCATAGACATAAAACAATTTACTCAATGACAAAGATGCAACTTTGATCTGGTTCATTTAGTAGCTCCTCGACAGGTGAGAAGCAAAATGGTTACCATTTATAACCATTTTGATTCTCACCAGTCATTTCACCCGATGCAAGGCGAGAATGCAACTAGTACACAGGCGGTTACAGAGGGTGAAAGTGAGAGAAAAAATGGCTATAGGTGGGGATTGAGGAATGGATAAAAGATGAACAGGCTTCAAGAAAACAGAATACAGTGACTGACGTTGTATTTAAATTCTTGAAGATTGTGGTTTTCAAGGAATTAAGTAAACGGAAGGAAGTTTCACAGTCAGAAAGTACGGGAAAAGAAGCTGTTGGAGCAGAAGTGGCGGTTGTATTTAGCTATTTCAACATTAAATGAGTGGGACCTAGATGCCAATCTAATAGCACGCTTAAATTTACGTAGTCGGGGCACCAGGGAAAAATCACGTCAGAGCCGTTGGTATGAAAATATTTATAGAAAAGACAGAGGGAAGCCACATCACGTCTGTGAGAAAGTGACTGAATTTGAGATGACAAGTCAGGGTCGATTACAGAGCTGATTCTTCTTTGGATTTTGTCACGAACCTCAAGATAAATAACAGGAGCACCTGATATGGTAACAGTATTCAATGCTCAGACGAATCCTAAGGAGAAGTAGTTAGCCAGGAATTGAGAAATCAGAGGAGGGGGTTGAAGAGTTAAGATTAGTTTTACAGAGAGTTAGGATGTCTGGAGACTTTTCGAAGAGGAACGATTCCACACTGCAGAAGTTGGTATGAATACCACAAATGTTGGAAAAAGAAAGGTTGAGGTTTGTTTAGGTTTATATCTTCGCTTGTTTATAGCCATGATGTGTTATATTGGTAAGGAAAGGCCTACGGTCGGTCATCTAATGTAATATGTGCAGGAAGGGAACAGGCGCAGCCTGTAACATAGTGTGGCCTCGGAGTTACTCACCGGAGGTGCTTCCATGCGCAACATGGCACTGCAAGGACCCTGATATTATGCAACTATTGATCAGAGCAGCCTCTCAAGATTGTATGCAAGAGTTCAGGCTCCTAGCTACCGGTCGGGAACAGCAACCAAAAAACTGCCAACCCGGTACCTTAAGTATGAAGAGACGTAGCCATCCTCCACGCATATCACATAAAAAAAATCATGACAGCACGACTATTAAGACTAGAAAAAAAGAAAGGAATTGGAGCCCCCTTCCTAAACAGGAAACAAGAGATGAGCCTCTACTCTTGTTCAACAGAAGCGGGAGGAGTATGAACCGGAAGATAGGAGAGCCTATAATCTCCTATTAAAAAAAAAAAAAAACAAACAAAAAAACAAACAAAAAAAAAACTGAAAAAATTTGACTTCCAGATAAATTATTTCAAAGAATGACCTTTCAGATAACCTATTTGGAGAGTCGAGCTGCGGCTTACAGATGCCCAATCACGAATATGTATACATACTTTTGCACCTAGGAGTTAAAAAGAAATAAAAATAAAATAATTAAATTTTAACTTAGTATAAGTTTGACTACCAAATCTTTCAAACTGAGTTCTCATAATTCCCAGTCAATAACCAGCCCCCCCCCAAAAAAAAACAATCAGATATGATTCACTATTTACATTATTCGGACTATTGTCCTCATCTTTGTCGCCATTTTATTACAACGTTTCGGCCGGTGGTTGGAAATGTCGAACTAAACCTTTTATTTCGCTCACTGGAGTAGACTGCTCTAGTTCCACGTGCCATGTCTAATTATTATCAGTTATCTCCTGTTAAATCCCCCCTCCAAGTTCTCTACTGCCTTAACCAGGTATTAAACTCACACTCTCTGAGTCCTGTCACTGGATCTAACTAACGCCTTTATCCACTATGCCATGTCTCCTTGTGTATAAATTTCTGGGTATTCTTTAGCAATCATTTTTTACCAGTGCTCATATTGCAAAATTTGGTGTTATCATTTCATGCTTTTACCATAGCTCATATTGCAATTTTTGTTGTTATTATCGCTTTTATCTGGCACTCCTTATTACTGGTTCCTATATTGTATTCATTTCTATGCTTGGTCGACTCAGGAGATTTTTGTGGCCTAGCATATGTGCTGGTTCCTTAAGTTTACGAATTTTCCTATGGTGTTCTTTGTCTATGATCTCAACATGATCCCACAGAGGGCGGTGATATCCCTTTTCTCTCCATATGTGATCAGGCACGCCTGATTTTTCCACTTCCCCTCGTGTTACAGCTTTCTGGTGTTCTTGAAGCCATACCTTAAGGGGATGGCACGTCTCCCCTTTATATTTCTTTCCGCAGTTGTACGAGATAGCGTACACACAGTCACTTATGACTTATAGAGGATAACATGACTAAAGACTGGAGAACTTGGAGAGGGGAATTAACAGGAGATGACTGATAACTGATAACTGACAT
>CAHIKZ030005079.1:2540000-2595000 GCA_903632075.3 Acanthosepion pharaonis | reverse complement strand
GATGAGGACAATAGTCCAAACAATGTAAATAGTTACAATATCTCATCTCAGAAATATAGACAGATTCTGAAGAAAGCCGTAGAGTACAAGGGCCGAAACGTTGTAAATATGACAATAAAATCGAAGACAACTGTTCGAACAATGTAAATAGTGTAAATAGTTACAATACCTAATCTCGGAAATATAAACAGATCTTGAAGAAGGCCGGAGCGTACAACGGTCGGAACGTCTTGAAGAAGGCCGGAGCGTACAACGGCCGGAACGTCTTGAATATGCAATAAAGATGAGGACAGCAGTCCGAACAATGTAAAAAGTTACAATACCTCATCTCAGAAATAGACATATAGCTAATCTCTGTTTTAGACACCTGCTCAGGCAAAAGTGTTTCTTTAACGCCCACAAAACAAACCTAAAAAAAAACAATAAAAAAGGAAAAGCCAACACTCAATAACATTAACTACAGACACGGCCACAATGTGCTGACCGTGTTTGTGAATATAAAACATTTCTATAACTTCAGACACATACGTAAAAACTCCACACATTCAGTTAAAAATAAAAATCGCCCTTGATACTGGCTAAAAGAATAGCCGAAAGCACTTGGATATGCAGAACTTTTGGACAGTTTTTACACACTTTGTGTCCAGAAAAGAAAACACTTGTACGAACACAAGGAAAATTAAATAAAAAGCTTAATCGCAGTATCTTGTCAGTTGTCTTCAATGAAACATGTATAAAAAGGTGATTGCTGTCCAAATGCACAATATATATATATATATATATATATATATATATATATATATAATATATATATATATATATATATATATATATAATATATATATATATATATATATATATATATATATATATATATTGAGTGTGCATATATATATATATATTGAGTGTATATAAATATATATATGAAAAATATATAGAAAATAGGAAAAGAACTCGTTAGGTAAATAATCCAAAGTTCTTTAGTATTTTTGTTATTATTTTTAAAAAAATAGTGCTCGATACAAAAGTAGAGCATAAATATAATTATTTATTTAAAAATATGATTCCAACACGCTACATAAGAGTTCACATGTTTCAAAACAAGAGCCGAAAACTTCAGTATAATTATTTGAATTAAATTGAATTAAAGTACTAAGCTCTGTTCCATCCCCCCACCCAAAAAAAAATTCGCTTGAAGATGGAACAGAGCTTAGTACTTTAATCAAATAATTATATTGAAGTTTTGAGAATTTTATGTAGTGTGTTGGAATCATATTTTTTAATAATTATATATATATGTGTGTGTGTGTGTGTGTGTGATCAACTTAAAAAACGGGTGAAATTCTTCTCTTGGGTTAAAATGGAGTGGAAAAAGAGAACTAATGATCGCAGAAAATAGTTACTGATTGGTAAAAAGAAGTACGTGTGGTTATAGCGAATAAAACGGAAGCGAAATGGAAAAAGAAAGGTATAAAAATAAAGTACAAAGTTAAAGAGAAAGATTTAAGACGAGAATGAAAGAAAAAAACAAAGATTAAAAGGAATCGTCCTGGCTCTGACGATAGACTACATCCGACAGCAAGGCCTCTGATCGGGAGATGGGAGGTTTTGAAAAGCGAAGAACCATCTCTTAATTGCTGTTGTTCCCAGGTTCACTCTTACTCGGGGTGGTAGCATCAGTTAAGAGTCCCAGCTGTGGAAAAATAGTTGACACTATGAAAGTATAAAAATAGATTTTTGTAGTAAAAATGCTACCAATACATTTTTGAAAAAATTACCAGCAATACATTTTTCAGAGGAAGGAAAAATATTACCAACAATACATTTCACTCTCGAAAAAACCCTCTTTACAAAAATATGTCAATGAAACTTGATCTACAAACAGATTTCTTGCAAAGAATATGCCGTAAAACGAACCAAACCAATCTTAAAAGGAAGAGAAGAAAATATGACAAGAGAAATTAAAAATGAGGCCATGGAGAACATATAAAGAAAAGGAGAAAAAGAAAAAAGAAAGAAAGCAAACGATAAAGAAAGAGCAAGAAAGAACGCAGAAATATAGACTAAAAAAGAGAGATACAAAAATGGAAGAAAGCAAACGAGAAAATAAAAAAGAAAAAAAAAGAAAAAGGTCAAGAAAACGTAAACAAAGAGTAAGAATAAAGTTAGATTGATGGCAATCAATAGCCGAGAATTAATTCCCAATATAAAATCTGCAGAGATTAAATTTTTATTTTCGACAGAATCTATCTTACACATTTATAAGTTTGCCATTCGTCCACACATTAAATATTGCCGACATCTGGTTTAGTGCTTCTGCTATGTATTTAGAGATTCTTGAGAAAATCCAAAGAAAAATCTGCAATGTTATTGGCCCTGACCTGGAATCTCCGTTTCAGCCACTTTCCCTTTTTTTAACATAGCTTCCCTGTACTTTTTCTATAAATATTGTCATAGTAATTATTATGATGAGCTTCCCTTTTTGGTACCTTTGGATTTAAGCGCAGTACTAGATTGACAGTTAGGTCTCATACAATTGAAATAGCTAGATGCAACCGTAAGTTCTATGCTAACAGTTTCTTCTCTCTCGCACTTTTCACTTGTGGAACTCACTTTTGGCTTCTTCCTTTTCAGTCAACTTCGATCTTCAACAATTTAACTGCAATGTCAATCGTTATCATCTGTTTTCTTAATTCCTGTTCTCTTACTGAATTTACGGCCATATGACGTTGAAACACCGGCTCCCGTACGATGAACGAAGTTAAGTAACATCGAGCCTGGTCAGTACCTAGATAGGTGATCTCTTGGGAATATCAGGTGCTGTAAGCATGGATGTGCGGGTGGTGTAATCGATAATGGTCCGTAATTTAGAATCGGAGAGCCAAGTTCCAATTCCAGTTGGGTTCGTTATATTTATTTACGTGAAAATACTATTGGAAATACTCCACCTCTTTTACTCGAGCTATGGGTTAATTAGTAAGACTTGTGTCACTAATATCATTATTATGCCCCCACCACCACATTTTTAAAATCTAGAAATAATTTCTGGCTATAATAACCTGCAAAGGGTGATAAACCGTAAAAATAAATCAACGTTCTTATATCTTATAAATCTTGTTCTTATATTCTTTCACACTTAATAACCCCACTCCCGCGTTATGGTGTATTGGCTATCGGCTTGAAATGAGAAATCGGGGAGCCGAGTTCGAATTTCAGTCGGGTTCGTTGCATTCACTTACGCACAAAAAGGAAAGTTATGAATCCATCACTTCTTCACTCTTCACTATGGGCAGGACAGACTGGGTTCTATAGACTTGGTTGGCAACCAGTCTACTGCAGAATATAAATGGCAACCAACTGCGGCAAAATCTTCTGCCTCGCTAATCATGACTCGAAGGAGAAAGAAAAACATGAACACTCAAGCGTGTATCACGTATGATATTTAACTGACTGGACCACTTGCATCTTAGTGGCTTTATTGCCTAGCTTGCAGTGAAATGATTAAATTCCTTATCAAACTGAGGGCAATCATGTATTATTTTTACGATCATTTTTTAGCATTTACCCTATTGCGTTGTACTTTAAAATAGTTAAATAGGTATTGCTCGTATAAAACACACTAATTACTTGTAATAGAACAAAATCATACTGAAGGATTGGCTTGTAACGAATAGTAAAAGTTTTTACTGCATTTTCACACAATCTTTGTCTTCACAGTTTTTACCGTCATTGCGTTTGGCCTTTGTAAGGTTTCGCATTCAGTGAATTACGAACCGAACCCTTGATTCAATTTAGTGGGTGGATAGAATGTTCTCATTCCGTAGTCCATGATCGAAGATATATATCGAGCTAATCCGTCCTTTTAATTATCCACTGATCTCACGTTACTCGATTTAGGGAATTAACGCGACTGTTGCCAGGTAACACGATTCGCTTAAACATTCGATCGTATATTCTAGTCTATTTGTCCAGCAAACTACAATTTCCTCGAGTAAAATAAAATAGTTTTTTTTAGGATGGGTTCTGTGTGTAAACTGATAAAGGAAGCCGCACCAGAGTCTGATGTAGTAAACATGCCACCACAGCTATCAAAGATAGATTTTTTGAGAGTTAAATTCCTTTAGAAATTAGTCACACTACTAACATATTCAAGTTGAAGGTAAGCAGAAAGTGTTTTAGAAGCAGGTGCTGAAAAGTTCTCGGCCTGACCCAGTTTCAAAACAGCAGAATTTCAAGTGAGGAAAGAACTACTTGGTCGGGTCAATAACTTTTCCCATCCTCTCTTACAGCTTATATCTGGTTGCTGTAATGTTTACATTTTCAACGGATATCAAATTGACGAATCGAAATATTGGGTTCAGTTCAAGGCCATACCTCTAACAGGCCAGGCGATCATGCAATTGGTATCTCTTACTGGGGGCGATGTGAATTTTCTTAGATAATCGATATAGCAGTTGCAAACAGAGGGGAAAATTCCCCTGTTAGATTACTTTGTTATGTGTGTTTTACCAAAAACAAGAACCATAATGTAGTGGTGCTGTAAGTATTGTCGGCTAGGGTCACCGTGAATATAATAAAGAAGGAAGGCTGTGTTCTTGTAAAACAACACCCCACATGAATAATGCACAACAAACACGAGAGAAAAATAATCAAGCTCAGGGAACATTAATAAAATATTGTATTAACAATGATATACAAATATCAACAATAGTATAAAGAAAGTTGTTCCCCTCTTCCGTAATAAAAAGGGTAAGTTTAGCTAATAAATGTTGAGTACAAAATTGAATGTAATTTAACTACAAAGTTCAATTGAAGTCTTAGTTAAATAAAGAATAGTTCCACAGTGTTTTATCAGTGTAGAAAAATGTAATGTTCATGAGTGATATCAATAGGAATTAGTATGATTACTCGAATGAGTAATAATTAAGAACTAAAATGTCAATATAGCGCCGTGCCGTATTTTCCAAGAATTGAACTGTTGGTCTTTTGGTTGATAGCGAAATTCTTTATATAACAAGTTTTAGGCTCCGGATGGCTTAGCGCCAAAAATATAGAAAAGATAATAAAATACGCGATTGGTCAGGAAATGGACCAATCCGTGATTTTAGAAAAATTTTGAATTACTTATGATGGTTAAATTGTCCTCATCAACAAAGCATTGGTTTTATTAATTTATATTTAAAATAATTATAAATTTTATGCACTAAATAATTTCGGAATATTTTTTTATTACATTTACGATTTTTTTAAATGAATGAATATCTTTATTTTTTAAATTTCAAAATGATTTTTTTTTCATTGCTGTTGTTTTTTAGTTAAATTATACTTGATATTTTGAGATTAATAAATTTCTTTTTAGTTTTTTATTTTCCAAACCAGTTTCATATATAAAAAAATATCTAATTGAACACAATGTAATTTTTTTTATTATTATAAATAATTTTATGAGTAAAAAATTGGAACTGCGAGACAATGTTGTGAGATATTGTGTGCATCCGGACTATTTTTAAGCAAGGAAAAATTCTTCTTTTACACCGTTTCCGGTCATTTCTTTGTTCTGTTTAGAAAAAATACACACCATCCATTTTTAAATGATTAATTTAAAAAAATAAACAGAGATAAAGATCACAATAATACAATGTCCGTAGATTAAATGGTTTTTAATTGCAACGGACTTTAAAAATAATAAGTTTTATTTGATTCGAAAATATTGTCGATCTTGAAAAAGAAATATCAAGTCGAACAACCACAGCAATTTAATCCTGTTTGTTTTTCTATGAAAAAATTGGGATCCGCCCTGAAAAGTTAAGTGAAACATGAAGTATGGAAGGAAAATGACGAGGAAACACACAAAATTGTAATTTAACGAAACAAGACAAGTCGAATTTTATTTACAAATTTAAAGAATTTTTTTTATTAGATTAAAAAATTGATTTTTTCTGGGAAATTTTATTAGACAAATGGTCATCAATTTTAAAATTTGATAAATCATTATTTACACATTTGAAGTTGTTAGCTTGTCTTAAAAAGTTAAATGAAAATAATTCTTTGAAATAAAAATTCCTTATTGATCTAAAAATAGAAACATTATTTTATTCATTTTAAAAAAAAATATTTTTTAATTATAAATGTCTCAGTTTTAGAATAACGAGTTGGATAGATCAAAATTAAAAAAAAAAAAACTAAGACATTTTTTATATAAACAAAATTATTGGTTTAAAATTCTTCCAAAAATAAAATAATATTTGTGACACGTTATTTGAGTAAAATTATAAATTTAAAGTTGAATTAATCTTAAATTGAAATAAAAATTTATTTAATAGCATAAAAAAAAATAATATAGGAGAAAGCATTTCTTAACGACTGGTTTTTTTTTTTTAAACGTTTTTTGATTAGCCCGAGGAGTTGACATCTAGTATGGATGATAAGAATTGACATAAATTTACAAAATCCAAATGAAATTTTTTTTTTTTTTTTTAACTACCTTGTAATTTTTAATTAATTAACATATTTTCAGCAATTATCTAATATTTTATTGAATTTTAATTATGTTTGAAGATGCTTTAAATTCGAAAAAATAATTAAATTTAAAATAATATAAAATTTTTTTAGATTAATATTAAAATTTAATAATTGAGATGAAATACAATTATAGAATTTCGCGTAACTCAATAATTTATGAAACGTTATGGTATTTATTATTATATTTTTTAATATATATTTTTTGTGATGTCAACAAACACTCGTTACCACTTTTGTAATGCCAATGAATACTTGTCACTTTTGTAATGCTTGTTGAAGTAGAAACTTTGTAATCGCAGATACAAGTATAGTAACATCATTGAGCAATGCTGGTGTCTGATGCCTTCAAATAACACATGCACAAATAGTACTTGCTTGATAATACTCACTAGAATAGTGATCAGTATAAAGAAATAGTATAGTGAATAGAGTAGAGAATAGTGGTTCGTATAGTAAAAGAGGATAGAGTAGAAATGGTCATCAATTAAAATGTCACGTGACTATTTTAATACTTTTCTCCATGGTCATTTGATCCACTTAATTCAATAATGGGATCACCTGTGTTTGCTCATTGGCAATCTATGTTCAAAACTCAACTTTCAAAGTGAAACTTTATTCCTATATAACAATTTTTTTCATTTTATTCTTTATTCAATTGTTATCATTATTTATCATTAAATTTTTTATAGTTATGTTTAAATTTTATTATTAATTACATAATTGTTTAAACATTTATTATTTTAACCCAATTTCAAAACAATATTAATTTAAAAATATTTATATTAATTGCTTCTATGCATAATGGTGAAAAGACTTTCAGAAATATTTTTTGACCCTGAAAAAAAATGTTGACTCTTATTTGCATCTTCAATCATCATTGCTGGGCTTATTTTCAAAATAAAGTCCTGCATCAGATAGTCAATGAAAATTTACATTTGTTCAATTGATAATAGCTTATATCATTGAGATATGAAATTGTATAAAAGGATTTGCATAACTAATGATGTAGCTGATATCGTATTCACTTTTATTGACATTTCAACTGTCCAAATGTGTTTCATTTTACATCCAACTATCTGCCCAGTGAGTATTTCATGCAGGACCTGTGCAGACTGTAGATGATACTTATCAAGCAAAGTAGAAATTAACACATCTTTCTGTTGTCTTATTTTTTTTCTGGATCAAGGCTCTTCTCTTTTTCCAGTTGGGCCTTCTTAGCCTTGTTCCTTTTATCAGTTTCTTCTTCAACTGTTTGGTGCTGCATCTTTTTCAACCCAGTCTTCTGTCTGCTGTAATTCATTGACAACTGGAGCATCCAGATCATTGATGAATTCCCTTCCTTGAATCCACTTGGCTTTGATGACATTGCTGGATATAAGCATTAGGCACAAGCTTCTGTCTTTCACAAAATTCACTGATGATGCTTTCAGCTAGCATGGTGTGCTGCCTCACCAATGTTTACAAGGACCGAGAAGACACTTCTACCATGGTGATTGATTTTTCATACTACATGCTTGACACCTCCACAATCCTTTTTAAACAGGCAGTCATCATCTCTGAAAAAGATGAGTTCATTTGTAGTCAGTAGGGACTCTATCTTAGGGGTGAAAATAGACATGGGGTCCTCACTGAGTACATTCACATTGTCAATGACCCCTTTGATGATGTTCATTGTGTTGATCAAGTAATTTTGCATTTTGTTTTCCATTTCCTTTATCACTATTGCTAGGTTGATTTTCAAATCCAAGTCCTGCATAAGAGAGTTGTCACCAACTTTATATTTGTTCAATTGATAGTAGTCAGCTACATTATTGAGATATGAAATTCCATAAAATGGATTTTACAAAAATATTTTCATTGATATATTCAAAACCTCTTCAATTGTCCAAATTTTTCTTGTTGTCATCATCCTAAAATAATGAGTTTTTTTCATTGCAATTATATTCATCTTGGTACTTAACTTCAAACATCCCAGTCTTCTGTCTGCCATACATCTTTTGCCAGCTGCAGATGTTCTTGGAACTGCTCAGCATCTAGATCATTGATAAATTTCGTTACTTGATTCCATTTTGCCTTCATGACATCAGAATATAACAGATATATATTAACAAACAATTATCAATTATCTTTCACAAAAATTCAGTGATGATCTTTCAACTTTAGCATGGTGTATTGCATATCAAATTCTTAAGATTGACTTTATTGAAGAAACCTCTGCTGATTGACTAAATCAACATTTCCATTCCAAACAAAATTCCCGAATTTAGTTTAAACAGGCAGTTATCATCTTAATAAAATAAGAGTTCATTTAAAACATTTGACTATCAATACAGGATTCTAATGCCTCTTTGGTAATGTGTTTTCCAAAGAAATCATCTGTTTGTTTTGAAAGCTCACTTTAACATAAATTTCATCAACTAGGATGATACGTTTTTTTTCTGTTCATCTGACATTTTAAAAAACACATCACCAAAATTCAGATCATCTACCTTTTCATGTCATATCCACTAGTGTTTTCAAATAATTTGCAATCATCTCGAATTCTGTTATAAAGAGCCCGAGATATGGCAAAATATTCAGATATCCGGACAAGAATTTCCAACTCAAACATTTTTGCCAACTATTCGTGGTGACATAACTTCGATATGTTGTCTCAAAACCCATTTCTTTCGTTCAATTTTCAAGTTGCCAAGGTAACGAATTGCTTCCTCTATTTAAGACCAATGTTGAAACTTTCATTCCGATTTTCAATGAGGTAGAAATGTGTATATGCATATAACTGCATGGTAACATTCGAACGTCAAGTTTTCAAAAATTTTAATAAAAAAAATCGGAATACCTCCAGTGGAAAAATGAGAAGATTGGATGAACTGTTGATTGTTTGATTTGTAACAGGTAAATGCTGGCGCCAAATCATGATGGTCAATATCAGCGCACAAATTTGTAAAATTATCAATTCTATCTTTTTCTAAGAAACGTGAAAACTCATCATTTTGCACACTTCGCGCAGAAGCGGAACTTTTTTTTTGTTGTCCTTGATTTTGGTAAAGGACTCATGATGACAAATTATTGAAGATTGATGGAAGATTTTTAGGTCGTGCTTTTCCCTGAACAAACACAGTTTCATAACCAGGTGGAAAATGCCTTTCACGAATAACAGTGTTTGGGTTGTTAGAGGTATTATCTCTTGGTATGACCATTAACAAACTTTCTCATCTTGATCTTTTGAGAGACCTTATTTTGCTCATTATAATTGCCTCGGCAGGTTGTCACACAACATCTTTTGACCATTTTGAGATAATATTCAGCAGTATCACCCCCAAAAAGTTTTTAACAAAATTATAGATTAAAGTTTTCCCGAATTAAAAGTTTTATAATTCAAAACAGTGGTTAGTCAGCTTTTTAAATTTCCAATGTTCACTATGTGTGTAACTTCAATATATATTCAATATATATAGATATAACTTTAATATATATTCAAGATAACTTCAAATATATATTCAATATAACTTTAATATATATTCAATATATATTCAATATATATATATACAAATTCAATATATATATATTCAATATATATTCAATATAACTTCAATATATATTCAATATATATAGATATAACTTCAATATATATTCAATATATATTCGATATATATAGATATAACTTCAATATATATTCAATATCTATTCAATATAACTTCAATATATATTCAATATATATTCAATATATATTGAATATATATTTCAAATAATCAAGAATACTCCTGATGATTTTATATCATCTGAGATAAGAAAAGAACATTTTTAATGCAGCTGAAATACAAAAAGAAGAAAAAACGTTTGTAAAAAATTATGTGCTATATTCTAAAAATTTTCAATCCAACAAAAATTGTAAATTTATAATAAATAAAAGTAGTTTAGCACATTAAAACACTGAGTAATTTTCAAATTTTCGACTGTTACTTCAACAAAACGTATTATTTTTAACAAGGAAAATAGTATTTCTTGAATCAACCACGCTGTTAATATAAATAGTAATAGTAAAGATTATTAAAGTTTCTCTGAATATATAAAACAGAAATGTAATTTCAGATTTTAAACAACTAGATGTTTAAGAGTCAACATTTTTTTTTCAAAATCGTGAAGATAAAACTCCAGACGAAGGATTATTTAAAACTTCAAAACAATTTTTGTTCAACAGATACGTTGTTATTGCAAAGAAAAACGTTCATACAAAATTATTATATCAAAGTTTGTCTGTATATATCGGACAGACTAGCAGATGTGAGAAATTAAAATAGTTCTTAATAAAATTGGAACAAGATTGATTTTAAAATACGGACATTTTGACTTTTTATACTACAGTCTACTCACGAACTGATGATAATCCAAATGTAATTTATGATAAAATAGAGAACCTTAAGTGAAATAAATTTGAAAGGTGAGAATTTCCTTTCAGAATGTATTTGCTATGTGTCGGAGCAATGAAAGTCAAGAGTTACCAGCTAAGAAATTATCTGGTGACTGAGAAAACTTTCCCTCAGTGGCTGCTACGAAAATTGTCATTTTCTGGTCTGTTATAGGTTTGGCCTTGGTTCAGTTAAAATTACAATCACCTGAAGAAGGCCGGAGTGTACAACGGCCGAAACGTCGTGAATATAGCAAAAAGATGAGGACAACAGTCCGAACAATGTAAATAGTGTAAATAATTATAATACCCCATCTTACAAATATAGACAGATATGGTTAGTACATATTTAAAGAGTCTCCATCTAATTAGGTGGTGTAGTGGTTAGGTGCTCGGCTAGCTGAGTTCGAATTCCAGTCGAGTTCGTTACATTCCATTACGCGCAAATCCCCCCCCTGTGAAATGTATAAATCCATCTGTTGTCTTGTTATGGGTATGTTGCAGGCACTGCTCCTAGTAAGGCTAGAAGGCATGGCAAACAAAATATACACATGTAAATGACGGGTGTAAAGAAATGGAATATATTCCAACAAGGTGATAATTTATATTTTTGTTTTTACATAACTGAGTAAAAAAGGAGAAAAAAAATACACTAGTATTCTTGTAAAAAGAAAGAAGATATTAAAAGCTGTGTGGAATTGTGAGAAAAGATTCAGTTAGTCAGTTATGTGCTATGCGTGATACACGCTTTCGATACATGACTGACGAGGCAGATTTTTTTCCCGCAGTAGGTTGCCATTTCTTTCTGCGAGGGACCAGTTACTATCCAAGGGGCGAGAAGAAGAGGATTTATACCTTTCTCAAGGGTATTAGCACTGGAATTCGAACTCGGCTCCCCGATTCCTCAATCCAAGTCACTACCCATTACGCCACTGTACTTCCACTGGGCTATTAAGTGGTCCTCCTATACAGCAGTGAATGTGGAACAATCTCCTCGGGGAGGAAGAAGAGACTTGAAGCAAAAGAAATGTGCTTACACGGAAAGCTGCTGAGAATACCATGGCCCGAACATGTGAGCAAGGATGAAGTTTTAGAGAAAATGAACACAAAAAGCAAACTTATACTTAAAATCAGGAATAGACAGTTGAATTTTTAGGTCAGATAATGAGGAAAGAGGGCTTGGAAAATCTGATACTCACAGGACAGATTGAAGGCAAGAGAACAACGCATAACATATTTGGTAGGCTTGAGTTTAATGGATGGTGGGTAGGGTTTTGGAGAAATAACAAAAAGACAAAAATTATTAAGAGCTAAAGGGACATGAAATTGTGGAGAGCCATGACCGTCTACGTTCTGAGGGGGCACGGCACATAAAGAAAAACTATACACGTGTGTAAGTTCAGTCACTGGGATAAAAAATATCTCCATGTTCGAAAATAAATTGCCGTTGGATTTACCTCTAACGCATGCTAGAAGGGAAAAAAGAGAAGAAAACGATGACAGGAAGTGTCCCGTTTTTATAGGTGCTTATAGGTGCCCTCTAACGACTTTTTGCCGAAACTGACGAAACTATGTGGCGATAACACACAGATTAAATAGCAGGACAGCCACCTTGATTGTCTAGAAGAACGACTCTGTATTTAAAACCTGAGGCGCTCGTTACAAGGAAAGCTTTATCTATTTAGTGATCACTCTCCTTACCATGGCGTTTTCCCGCTGACCGCATTTGAGTTCGTTTTATAAAAGTTTTAGCTTCCCAACTAAATTTACTTCTAAATTATAATCCTTTAATTTACCTTTAGTTATTCATTTGTACCCGAACACAACGTGGGGTTGGCGTGCAGGGTTCAAATTACAGTCGAGGCTATTGCGTTTACTTTCATATAAATATATTTGAGGAAAGCTAAGAATTAAACAATAAGACAGACTGGGCTATCTAGCTTGGATTTCACTTTCGCACCACCGTAACATAGCTTTCCTGTGCCTTTTCTATAAATACTTTCATGGTGGACCTTCCAATAACGTCCCAAGACTTTATAAATTTAATCTCAGTACTACATTGGCGCAAGGTTTCATCATTTTACTCTTGAATTGGCTAGTTGTAGCCGTAAGTTCTATGCTAACAGTTTCTTCTCTCGCACTTCTGGAGAAATCTCCGGCCTCTTGCTTCCCAGTTAATTTTGATCTAAAATTTAAATGCAATGTCAATTGTTATGTTCTTGCTCTTTTACTGTTCTTTCTCCTGAATAGTATTTTTCTCAATAACCCCTTGCGTCTTAGTGGCTTTATTATCTTGCTTGGAGTGAAATTATTAAAAAAAAGAAACAAAAACCTGTGAACAAAACAACAAGAATTAAGATGACAGAAGGTAACGATTAACATTGAATATAATTTTTTGAAGATCAAAGTTGATTGAGAAGCAAGAAGCCAGAAGAGAGTTCCACAAGCGAGAAGTACGAGAGGAAACTGTTAACATAGTGTTAAATAATAATTTAGCAGACTATTATTTTTAGAGGAAGTGTATCTCGGCTCCGACTTCCGAAGTGACAGCCGGGGTCAGATGTGAGCCATAATAGGCAAGTCGATTTTGATTGGCTGAGCTAGCGTGGGAAAGAAATAGGAGAAAGGTTTCAGTGAGTTTTTTTCTTACCCGTCAAGCGAAGTAGACTTGTTCTCTTTCGTGTCCGAAACGGTTTCCCTGGAAAGTTAGATAATGTACATGTCGACATGATTGATAAAAATAGTTAATATAATTCTCTGTGTTTTGAGTTTTTCATTGCTGAACCAAAACGATTCGTGATCGCCGGCCGAGAGAAAAAGCTGAGCTGAGGTTCTTCACTGCTGTTAACATGCAACAATAGAACTTGTGGTTACATCTAGCCATTTCAACTGTAAACTGATGAGACCTTACCGCCAATCTAGTACTGCGCTTACATCAATAAAGTCTAGGTAGCATCAAAGAAAGTTCATCAGAAAAAAATACCATGGAAGTATTATATTTATAGAAAAGACAGAGCGAACATATATTACGGCGGTGGGAAAGTTACTGAAGCCGAGATGCCAGGTCAGGATCTATAACATTGCGTATTCTGCTTTGTATTTTAT
This sequence comes from Acanthosepion pharaonis, assembly GCA_903632075.3. Lineage (NCBI taxonomy): Eukaryota > Metazoa > Mollusca > Cephalopoda > Sepiida > Sepiidae > Acanthosepion > Acanthosepion pharaonis. Next base: position 2,580,965 of record CAHIKZ030005079.1, on the reverse strand, counting down.
CAAGAATCTCTAAATATAAAGCAGAACCAGACCAAATGTAGCAGTATTATTCAAAGCAAGGACTAATGGTAAACTATTGGATAAGGAGTGTTCTTCGTTGTTAAAACCCTGCATCCTGTATTGGGATTTTCCCAATAGGAAAATAAGCGCGAACAAAAAACAAAAATAAACAAAAAGAATTAGAAAACTCAGCTTGATTTAAGTGACAAAAAATAAAAATAAAACATTATTTACAATAAAAAATAACTTTAATGATTTATAATATTAGGCTGAGTCATAAACAATTTCCGATTTTGTTTATCAGTTTTGTTCTTCAAAAAATAAAGTACAATTTCATTTTATTCAGTTATATATTCACCATTCGTATTTGCAATGACTTGTTGCCACTTATCAGGCAGTTCTTCGATGTATTTTGAGTAAAATTCTGTAGGTTTTGTGTTGCAAAAAGTTTTCAACGAACTCTTGAATCTGATTTGCATTAGAGATTTTTTTCCCATAAAATCGTTGTGTAATGATCGAAAAATGTAATAATCGATTGCTGCAAGGTCATGTGAATATGGCGAGTGGGATAGAACAATCTATTAGTTTGGAAACAAAGTTCACACACAAATTTATATATATATATATATATATTATATTTTATGTAAATATATATATATATAATATATATATATACCGTATAAAATGTTGCAAATATATATTTATATACATAACTCTTGAATTGATTATATGTATATAGATATATTTTTATATAGAATATAAAATCGTTGTATATAATATGGCATGTAAAATGTATATATATCGATTGCACACACACACACACACACACACGAAATATGTTACACATTTGTGAATATATGATATTCATAGAAACATATGTGTTTATGTGTGTCATATATCTCTATATATATATATATATATTAGGGTATACACATATACACACATATGTATATTATATGACATATATACATATATATATATGTTATATATATATATATATATGCCTATTATATATATATACACATATATATATACATAGAATATATATATATATATATACATATATTCATATATATATACACACACATACACACACCTGTACACACCCACATGTTTTGTGCACATGCACACAACTTTATACTTCCAACCATACATAATATATATATATATATTATATTACATTCTATATATATATATATATATATATATATATATATATATATATATATATATATATCATATATAAATATATTTATATATATATATATATATATATATATATATATATATATATATATAATTAAAAGTTGTGCGGGAACTTTGTTTCCAGCCCAATTTCAATTTTTTTTTTTTTTTTTTTTTTTTTTTTGTGTGTGTGTGTTATTTTGCTGTATAAATCATTGCGCTGTCGGGAAAGAAAACATTCTTTTTCGACAAGACATGAGCACAGCGCTTATTGACCAAAACATCTTACAGCTGCTGAACATATAAATGCACATTTAGTGTTCCATTGTGTTTTAAGGGCTCTAAATGAATAATAGCCCGATGGTTCCTTCACATGCAAAACATTGCTTTTCATGGAGCTCGGATTTTTGGTATCGATTCTGGAGATCTATCCTTATCAATTGACTGCCTTTTGTTTTGAACATTGTTGTATACTACCTATTTTTCATCACCTGTTCTGATATATTTAAGGAACATTGAGTTAGGATGATGCATATGTCATTACAATTGGTTCCCAACTCAGCATAACAGGAACAATGCACAAAATATTAATTTGTGTGTCGAGTAGATTGAAAAAAGAAGCAAGGTATATATATATATATTGTATTTAGGCAGCAATCCTTCATTTATGCATGTTTCATTAAAAACGACAGATAAGGTACTACGATTAAGGTTTTTATTTAATATTTCTCATATTCGAACAATTATTTTCTTTTTTTGGACACAGAGTGTGTAGAAACTGTCCAAATGTTCTATAATCCCGAGGGCTTTCGACTGTTCTTTTAGCCATCATCAAGGATGATTTTATTTATTCAGTTTAAATGAGTGTGAGCGTTGTGTGTATGTTTTTAGTGTTACAGAGATATTTTATTTTCTGAACACAGTTAGCACATTGTGGCCGTGTTCGTAGTTAATATTATTAAGTTTTGTTTTTTTTTTTTTTTTATTATTAAGGCTCCCATTATTTTTAATCTTTTTTTTACATGTAGATGAGGTTATTATGTTTGTATTTTCTCCTAGTATGTTTCAGATGGTGTCTGGTAAGTTTGTGTGTGTCTGTTTAAATGGTTTCTAATGGGGCCATGGTCAGATACGTTACACATAACGTAAGGCGTCTGGATTGGCATGTAGTTGTGTGACTCAACAGGAACAATGCAGAAAATATTAATTTGTGTACCGAGTTGATTGAAAAGAGAGGCAATATATATATATATATATATATATATATATGTGTGTGTTTGTTTGTGTGTGTGTGTGTGTGTGTATAACTCAACTTAATGCACAAAATATTTGTGTGCCGAGTAGAATGAAAAAGGGGGCAAGATATATATAATATGAATTATTTCTAGGAGTGATAGCAGCAAAATATTCAAAATAAAGTCTTACATGTAAGTCAAGAATTAATTTTCGAATGTGTTAACGTTCTTTGAATGGTCAAAGAGCTCAATTAATGAAACGACATTGTAAGAGAAGATTAAAAGGTACAGTCGAATGGTGTGTTAAAATGGTGAGGTCGATCGAAGTATGTTGGAAAAGTTGAGTCAAAATCTGGGCAGCAAATGAGTTAAATTGAAAAGAGGAAGCATTATGTACGTTTGAAGGGTCGGTGCGAACGTGAAGGTGGCATAATGAACAGCGGCTTGCAATGAGAAATCGGAGAGCCGAGTTCGAATTCTGTTCGAGTATATTATGTTCACTTACGCGCAAATGTCTTTTAGAAAGGTTTAAATTTATATAAATTTATTTATAATTATATGGCTTAAATAGTTGGACTTGTCTAGAAATTATTTTGAAAAAAAATATTGTTATTCTCAAAAAAATTGTTAATATTGTATTCACTCTTCAAAAATGGTTATTCTTACAGTCTGAAATATGTTTTTAAGAACTACAAAACCGAAAAAACAAAAACAAATCGATCTAATGATTTTGTTTTAGAGAAAATTAAATTTCTTCCTTTTTTACAATCACATCTATATAAGTTAGATGTCAGAGAATATTCAAATTTTCTTTTAAATCGCATGGTAATTTTTTTTTAATATCGCACTTCTAGAAAATGTAGGTAATTAGAAACTGGCAACAGCCTTCTTCTTATCCTGGACCACAAGCTAGACAGGTGGAGGCGAGCGAGTGGGAGGTGGCGTGATCGAGACCAAACTTGATCCATCTGATCAACGAGTTTGGTCTCGTCGATAGATATCGAATGGACATCTCCCAAGGCGGGAGATGTCGTCGTTTGCTCTTAATTGGTCGTCTACACAGGTGGTCAGCTACCCGGATAGAATGTTTCTGAGAAGGGTCCATCTAATTCTGCTAGATTGTCTCACATTCTATGGGTTAGGCTATTCGGGCAACAAACTTGTTTTCTCGGATGGATTAGACGCTTCGCCTAGAATGGCTGAGCACTGGTAGTTCAACGTGTCCTTACTGGACAGCGAACTTCGGGTTACAGCTGACTACATTGGTGCAACTGGAATTAGTGGGGTGTTCGTTGGGAATAAGTGGTGGGAGAACCTTAAAGATAGGTGACGTCGAGGTTCCGAGTATTACATTCTTCAGACCGACACCCCGGATGGATGCAACCTGCGGTCGACCAACAATATGCGCGAGACTTTTCCAGAACAATTTTACCAAGGAGTCTGGTCTCTGTGAGCAAGATTTTTGCAGCAATTTAGCCGACTTTCCTCAACTCTCGTCAACTGAAACAGCTGGCCGCAAGGGTGATATCACAGAGGGCGTAGTCCACGATGCATTGAAGAGGGCCAACAGTGGCAAGTCTCCAGACCTTGATGGTCTGCCTTATGGACTGTACTTGAGACTGTTGCACATGTTTGTTTCGATTTTGACTGCTGTGTTCAAAAACTGGTTCCGGCAGTGGTCCATCTCCTATCGGATCTCTAGGGGTGTGATCGCGCTGTTGAAAAAGGACAAGCATGGTGGGACTGATTTAGAACTCTGCTAAAAGATTTTGTTCAAGATCCTGACGGAGCGTTTACAGTCAGTTGCCTCGATTTTGTTGGGACCGGATCAGATTTGTACTGTCAAGGGCCGAAACATCCAGCTTAACCTTCATCTGATCCGCACGATCAAAGAGAGCATAAGAGACGACGACGAAGCTATGCTGATCAATTTGGATCAGTTCGAGGCATTCGACAGGGCCGACCAACAGTATCTGACAGCTGTTCTGCAGGCCGCTGGATTTAAACCAGATTTCTGCAAGTGGTTCTGCCTTCTGTATCATCCCACCCTCCTTGTGCGTTGATACATGTGAACGGGAAGCGGTCTACCGCCTCTGTACTGTCGCAATCGGTTTGTCAGGATTCACCGCTGTCGACCCTATGCTTGGCACATGAACCTCTCCTGTGCTGACAGGGCGTGCAGTCCGGTTATACCCAAAATCGGTCTCCCTGGATGGGATCGAGCCATAGTTTCCGCGTACACCGATGACATCCATTTTGTGTCGTGCAGAAACGACATTGATGTGGTGTAGAAAGCGCTTGATTAATAGCAGCAAGACTTCCGGCTTTCGGTTAGGTGCTTCCAGGCCACTTCAGATTCTTGGAATGTGGTTCGGGTCGGATCTTCAGCTACTCAGAGGTACAGGCAAAGGTAGAGGCGACAGTCTAGACTTGCCTCGGAAGACGACTGTCCTTAAAGTGTAGGGCCGAAGTGTTCTCCGTGTACATTTTTCCCCTCATCCGAATGTGTGTACTCCCTCTCTGCAAGGATCATTTGGAGGCACTCAAACGCTTGCACTTCTGTCTCTTGTGGAGGGGGTGGGCAAGCCGATGGTCAACAGTGCTGTTTGTGTCCAGCGTCCGTGTCCTGGGTGGGTTGGAAACGCCGCAAGTGACGAGTCACCGACACGCCTCGAGGTTGGTTTTCCTGCGTCGCGCGTTTTCAGAGGAACCGCAGCGGGAAAGGATTGTTAGAGACACCGTCTCTAGCCTTACTATCACTCTTTCCATTCCGGGACTGAGAGCCGACGTAAACCCCAGAATCAGGTAGATTTCCTCACTAAGTGTCGTCATGTCTTGCGTGTTTACGGTCTAGCAGAATATTGTATCGGGGATTAGTGGAATGGATCGTATCAAATCCACTCTACGGGTGTCTCGGCTTATCGGCGGCCGAGTCGCGTTCTTTCTGGTCTTGGGCACCAGCGGCGGATTACCACAGCAACCCTGATCACCCAAAACCCAATCATACGAAACCGGACGTCATCCCTGGTTAAGCTAGTCTAAAGCCTTATTAATCTTGTTAATAGGAGTGTCTGTCGTCCTTGGCCTTATTCTGGCGTTCTCTTTTGTTGTGAGCCTTGACAAAATTCCCAATCTCCACAGTTTTTGGGGTCCTCTTTTTATCTTGGCTGGATGAGTCTTAAATATTTCCTCATGTTGTAACTTAGAAAAGGTTACTGAATGAGGAGTAACCAAAATGAAGGTTGGAAATGAAATGGTAATCTTTAACATCAACAAAATACAGTACTCGCCAGCGGCGTGAAGTAGGTAAACCACTGCAAGTGGTGGACTAATTAGATAGCATATTACCGCCACTTACGATAGTGTCTAACGTATTTATGATGATTGGGGTATACCCATTAGTGTTCATAGGTATTGTATATAACACCCCACGACTTTGATTTGTCTTTCCCTGCGAGCGAGCTTCTTGATTTTACTTATCGGCAGAATACAGCGGCCGCTCTTATTTTTGTGGGTTGGATGGATATTGCTAACGCAGTTTTATTTTAATTTAATATTTTGTTTTACTTTGTATTTCGATATTTGGTACATCCCTCCCACCTTCATGTAAATTTTTATATATTTTTATAAGAAAATTGTTAGAAAAAAAGAGAAAAGATATTTTGTACATATTCAAAAATTTTTACATCATGAATGTTTTAGTAGTTCCTCGGTGAATATGTGGTATTGTGGTATATGCTTGATTATGGAATGGCTTCTTGTGGTAATTGATTCAATTGTTAGCGTTCAGTCAGTTATGTGCCACGCTTAGGCAATCATGTTTCTTTTTTTTCCCGCAATAGGTTGACATTTCTTTCTGCGGTAGACCAGTTACCATCCAAAGCTATAGAACCAGGTCTGTCCTGCTATTTAACCATAGCTGGCGTGGAGAAGAAGAGGTTCATACCTTTCTCAAGGGTATTAGTACGTAAGTGAATGTAATGGATTCGACTGGAATTCGAACTCGGCTCTCCGATTTCTCAAAATGGGTCGCTAATCGGATTCGACAGATGTAGGATAGTCAGTGAAGACCAGCCTTCCCCACTTCCCCTCCGGCCTTGTGCCTTCTCCTTTTTCTTGCGGAATTGGGTGTGTCGTTCTTGCCGCCGGTTTTGATGCCTGCTTTATAACTTTATTTCCATATCCGGGTCTTGTGGTATTTACCAGTTTCATCACAGTGCCAGGATGCGATGCAAAGCCTGCTTTTAAATATGGAGTGAAATGAGGCATATTCTCCCTAGATCTCAAGCGGAATATATATTCGATCTGTTACTAAAGGTGCTGAAAAAATTATTGGTTCATTTTAGCGATCCAATCAGTATCTGACTCCTCCTGCTCTCCTCTCTCTTAAAAAGAGCCAGATCAGAACAAAAATGGACTATCGTTGCTATATTTAGTCTGGAAGTGATCAATCCCCATTTGCCTGAGTTCAAAAGCGTCCATCCGGCCTTGTGGATGACAGATTCTTTTGAATACTACAATCCCTTTCACACAGACAAAATGTTGCAAGCCTATCGCTGTCCTGTTTCTATTTCCATGGCATGCGGTTTGGCGAGCTACATTCCTTTGTCGCGTCAGCCCTGACCTTTACAACTTGGGCCTATCACGCCCCGCACACAGACTCACGGCATGTTGTTTTCACAGTCACTACAATCGTGACCCCTTCAAGTCAAGGGTTCATCATTATCTTTCCTGTATAACCCCATAAACCTCACTTCTCGGCTAATACAATGTCATACAGTAACCCTCTACCTCGAGTGTTTCTTGGGCCTTGTATAAAGTGAACATTAGTATAAAAAGGGAGAGAGACGCTGAAAAAAAGATCCTCACTAGGTGCTCTATACAAATCTCAACAAAAGTTAATATGTTGTAAAATCAAACCACATAAATTTCATTTGAAACAAAGAAAAAATTATTGAATCAATCCTCTTATATGATAGTGAATACTGGACAATTTCCTCACAAATAAATAATGGCCACCTTTATACGCTGTGATTAACATCTTAACAAAATGTGTTCTTTACAGCGGGACGATCATAAGAAAATTAAAACACTACCATGATTCATTATTAGCGGACACAATCTAAGCAAGATAATATATGCAGATGACATGTTGTTTATAGCAGGCACAGCAAGGAAACTACAAGAATGTAGTAAAGGAAAGTGAGAAGAAAGAACTAAGCATCAGTTGTTAGAAGACAGAATCTATGGTTGTCTGCAAGAGGAAAAATCCAAGATACAAACTAAAAATTGCAAACACCAAAAATCAATCAAGTACGACGATTTAAATATCTCAGAAGTGTTTTAACAGGGGACGGAAAATCTGACACCGAAATCTGAAGGTGCGTTGGAATAATGAAAGAAGCTTTCGAAAAGCTAAGCAAAGTATTAAGAAACAAGAAAATGTCATTAAAGAATAAAGGTTGCTGGACTGTTATGCAATATCAGTGAATATGGCGATGAATGCTGGACAATTTTATTACAGATGAAGAAGAAACTTGAAGCAAAAGAAAAGTAGTTCTACAGAAGGAAACTAGAAAAACCACAGACGAAACATGCGAGCAACGGGAACGCTTTAAGGAAAATGTAAGAAGAAAGGACACATACTTACAAAGAGTTGACATTTCTGGCACACATAATGAAGAAAGAAGGCATGGAGAATTTGACACACACAGGACATTATTAGTAAGATTTATTGGTTGTTTTTTGTTTAGCGGCATATTAATTTTGCTGAGTTAAAATTAATGACGCAATATAAATGTTTTGTTCGTAATTTTATTTTATTTTTGGAGATAATAATAGTTTTAGTGATACAAGTCTTACTAATTCACCCTGAGATGAGAAAAGGTGAATTCAAGCCTTTCCCAAGGGTATTTGTGCGTAAGTGAATATAACGAACCCAATATTTCTTCAGGTTGTTGGCAATCATGACCCTCCACAATTTCCTGTCTTTTGTAGCTTTTCATAAATTTTGTCTTTTTGTTATATCTCCTATACCTTACTCCGCTATCCATTTACTCAAGCTAATTATTATTATTATTATTATTTTTATTTTCTTTGATTTCTGGCGTTTACACATTTCTTTCCGGGTCCCGCCCAGGGACCTAAGGTTAGAAATGGCGTCATGACACTTTCCACTGACAAAAAAAAAAAATAAATAAATAAATAAATTACATAGATAAAGCCCTTCGTAAGGTGTGGGCTGTACTTATCAGAACAATTTTTTGTATCTCCTTGAGGCATGGACTTCCAGGAATCCCTTCAATTAGTCTACTGCAATCTTTTCCAACCAGTCCTAGGGCTCCAACTACAACAGGGATTGTTGATGTTCCCAAATGCCACATTTTTGAGATTTCTATTTCAAGGTCCTTGTACTTTGACAACTTTTTTAATATCTTCAAAGATACATTGCAGTCAGCAGGGACTGCCATATCAATAAGGAGGCACCGTTTTTGTTTGTGGTCTTTAATACCAATATCTGGCCGGTTGGCCTTGATTGTTCTGTCAGTGTGTATTGTATAATCCCATAGAATTGTAACAGGTCCTATCTCCGTAACCGGGTCTGGGATGTGTTCATACCAGTTTCTTTCAGTTTCCTTCCCGTAGAAGTTGCAGATTTTCCAGTGCAGATATTGGCCCACTCTGTCATGCCGGGTTTTATATTCAGTTGGTGCCAACACCGTGTAACCTGATACAAGATGATCAATCGTTTCTGGATATTTATCACAGAATCTGCATTTTGGGCAGACACAATATTTTAGTACATGTGCTTGATAATTCCTAGTTAGCAAGCATTGGTCCTGCGCATCAAGGATAAAACCTTCAGTTCCCGCTTTCAACCCTGCACTACGTAGCCACTGATGGGTACGGGTTTTGTCTACGTCAGCTTGTTTTATTATTTTCATTATTATTATCATTATTATTGTTGTTGTTGTTGTTATGATTGCCGTGTCCCTTCAGGGCGTTGACGATCATGGTTCTCCACAATCTTTTTACAATCCATTATTATTCATTCATTCAAGCCTTCCAGGTAGGTTGTGCGTACTTTTCCTCTGTCCTTCTTACCTTCAATATGTCCTGTGAGTATCAAATTTTTCAAACCCTCTTTCCTCATTATGTGCCTCAGAAATTTCAATTGTCTCTTCCTGATATTATATATAAGTATCCTTTTTTTTGCCATTGTCTCTAGAACTTCGTCGTTATTCACATGTTCTGTCGATGGTATCCTCAACATCCTTCTGTAGAACCACTTTTCTTTTGCTTCAAGTCCCTTCTTGCTCTGTTAAGATTGCCTCCAAAACTTTCTTACAATCTAAAAATATTTTCTGGCTTTAAATAAACTGTAAAGTGTCGATAAGCCGTAAAAAACGAATCAAACACAAATCCCATTTTTTTTATTTTTATATTTTTTATGAGTAAGAAAAATTTAAATGCAGGTAAGTATAATATAATTAAAAATTTATAAGGTTTAAATTGTAAGACAAATTGAAAATCATATTTCAAGAAATTTTTTTTTTATTCTACCCTCTTCAAAATTATATAAATTTTAAGGTGGAGCTTTTTTTAAACACGAGATCCGGCTATTTTATTGAGTTTTAATGTCGATAACATTTTTAAATTCAACTTCCTTGTTTATTTTTATCCTATTTTTCTATAAATTACACTTTTTTTTTTTAACAAACACTGTTTAAAAATTCTATAACATAGTTTTTATTTTCTCCAAAGGTCAATTATTTTTTATTGATTTGTTTTGTGAGAAATTACTTGATAGCGGAGGTCAACAGTAATATTTATTATTTGGAGGCCAGTTTAAATTAACCTTGAGTCAAATTGTGTTAAAAAATGACCATTTGAAGATAACTCAATGTAGCCCATACACGGATATATAGAATAATAATAATTTTGTATGTAGGCTTCAAAAAACAATTCAGACAAAAAAGAAAGTTGCAATCTAGAGTTGGCTGATAAGAATCATGTGTAGAATGAATGTTCCTTTCTGAGTTCAAATAAAAGTCACTATATAAGCGCGGGGAAGGGGGTGTGAATTTAAATACCCTCACCTAACCCCACAAAGAGATATCGCCATATACGGCGTGAGAGAGCAGTGCCAAATAATAATAAAGAAAGAAGTTGCCATCCGAGGATTTTTTCAAACCGAGTATTACTATTAATAATAATAATAATAATAATAATAATAATAATAATATATATATATATATATATATATATATATATATATATATATATATATATATATATATATACAGTGTAACCCGGATATAAGAGAAACCCAGGATATAAGAGAGATTTTCTCTGGTCCCAAATTAGAGCCTGTGTTAATGTAAACAAAATAGACCAAACCCGGATATAAGATAAACCCGGATATAAGATACTTCTTCTCGGTCCCCGACAACTCTCTTATATCCGGGTTACATTGTATATATATATATATATATATATATATATATATATATATATGTGTGTGTGTGTATGTGTGTGAAAAGTGTGTGTGTATAATTATTTATATATTATATGCGCGGTACTTATTAGAAAGCGCTCAATATGAGAGATAGAGCTAACATATTTGGTTGGATAGATTTGAGTTTGTGACCCTGGGTTTCACGCTTTTATTTATATTTATATACACACACTTTTCACACACACACACACACACACACACACACACACACACACACACACACACACACATATATATACATCTAATCCTAATGTCAGCTATCAATTATAAAATTAATTATAGTAATCAAATTCACTTAAACACGCTACGATTTGTGCTTTTACTGCAATTAGGATAGAAACCTAGCGCCCCCCCCGCCCCATAAAACTTCTAAAAATCGACATCGAAAATTTAAAAAAAATGTTTGTAATACTAGGAGCGGGAATTTAGCCTCCTATTTAAAACAAGAGGAGAAGGAGCCTAGAAAACTAGAGTAAATATCTATTTAAAAAATATTTATTTTAAAATATTGAGGTGGGAGGGGGACTTAGACCCCTTCTTCTCGAACGGTCATAATTTTCTGTTGTCGAATTGCCATTTTTGCCATTTTTACCGTTGCCATTTTTACCGAGCACCATATATATATATATATATATATATATATATATATATATATATATATACGGTATAGTGGCGTGGGGCTTAGGAGTTAAAATGAACAATTGATTTACCCACACCATAAAGATTAATGGAGGATGGTAATGACGAGGAAACACGGGTAATTTAAACAAAATAAGATAAATTTATTTACGAATTTACACGTTTGAAGTTATATTTGTAGCCTTTTACAGGAAAATAAACCAGAAAATTTTAAAGTCCGTAGTTTTAACGAATTGTCATGAAGAGGAAATGTCTATAGATTAAATGATCTGACATAAAATATCATTAAAAATGTTTAAGACAAAGAGAGTTCGTGGCTTACAGAAGTTATATATGGTTGCATACTTTCAAAAGTAGGCTAGGAGAGATAGTTTGAAATGCTTAACTTTCTTGGATTGTTGAGAGAAAATTCTCTAAAGTACCGCGTGCATGGTTAAAAACGGTAATATAATTGGCGTATAATTTTACACTGGCGAAAACTTCAACGCTGGACGCGATGAACAGAAACAAATCTTTTCACACTCTTCTCTTATTAATTTAATCTTTAATTAAAGGTTTTTTCATAAACTCGCTACTTTATTTTCTTTATTCTTTTTGGCTCAACGTCTAAATTCTGTGACGACAAGATTTTCATTGGTCAAAAAACAACTTCACATATGCTCGCGAATTCCTCTCCTTCTTCTCATTTCTATCTCTGTGAAAGCAAGGTTTTCATTGGTTCAAAGTAAAATTCACATAGGCTTGCGAATTCCTTTCCGTCTTTTCCTCTGAATTTGAAAGGACTGACACTCACTACAACGGAATAATATTCAACAATAATATTTATTAGCTTTAATGAATTTTAATATTTTCTAATACAAGTAAGCAGAAGTATTTGCTGAGAATTATCAAAAATACAAATCATTCATTTACTAACTTTTTCGTGGGAAATCTCTGCATAGATTATTTAAAATGTAAATATTTAACTATATTTCAATAAGCTTCCAATAGTCGTTAGAATTTATGTGGAAGGGATCATATAAATGTACATTTGCCTGAGATAAAGTTTATACAATTTTGTAAATATAAGATAAACATGATTGCTTCTGGGGGGGGGGTCCTTTTTGTTATTTTAGTAAGTGCTTCTTTAAGGGCGGTTAGTCTTTTTATGTGTTTGAGGTTTGAATAAAGTGATCTTATGTCCATGGTTACTAGAGTTGTATTTTCTGTATTTGTTTAATTCTGTTTAGTAGGTCTGTTGTGTCTCTGGTGTAGGATTTTACATTTACATTTTAGCTAGGTGCCGTATGTAATAGCCGACATATTTGGATATTTTATTTGTATGGCAGTTAAATGATGAAATGACCGGTCTTCTTGGGTCGTTGTTTTTGTATATTTTAGGAAGGAGATAAAAGCGGGCAAGTGTAATATTTGTGGGTGTAAGCGTTTTGCATGTTTCTTTGTCAATTAGTTTATTTGGAAGCATCATATTTTTGGTATGCAGGGAGAGGGCCTGTGGGTAGGCTTCTGTAGGTGTTTTTGTCAGCAAGCTGATTGTTGGCCCCTTTAAGGTATTCTTTGATTGCCCAGATCACTGTGGCACCACCTTTGTCAGCCTATGTAATGATTAGGTCATCCCTATGTGTCTGCGTGTCAAAGGCCGCCCGTTCCTCTTCAGTGATATTGTTATGTGGCATCTTATGTATTATTGTTTTCTTTATGTCATTTGTTACTGCCATTTTAAATGCCTGTATAGTGATGTCCGTGCTTTGTGGGGTGAATATAGAGTCCTTCTCTTTTAATGTTTCCAGTATGGAAGGGTGTGTGTTTATTTTCCCCGTAGTTGGCTTTTAGTCGTATTCTTCTAAAGAAGGATTTTAGGTCCTTTCCCAAAGTGTCCTTATCAAACTTTGCGAGACAAGGGCAAAGCTTAGTCCTTTATTTAGTAATCTGAATGTGTCGAACGAGAATTTATTGTTACTTAGATTTATAACTCGCCCGTATGGGTCATGTTTGTATTTGCAAACATGATAAAATTCTTTCGTAAAAGCTCAAAAGGTTGCATCATGTCCCCTATTAGGGATTCTATACTGCTTTTAAAGTGTTTTGGTTGGGGGCTTACCCCGTTTTTTGAAGGTTTGGACTTTACTATTGATTGTCTACTAGGAGCTAATCTGGGTGGTTTGAGATTTTTGATGGGGTTATGTGTTCTGTCTGAGGACTGCTGTGTTTTGGTTTGGCACCTTAAAGATGTCCGCGTAAGTTTGTTTTTTTTGTGTGTGTGTTTGTTTTCAAGTTCTAGCTATTGTTTATGGTGGTGGTGTTGGTGTCGTTATTGTTAGTTGTGGTGCTGGTGGTTGTCTGTTGGTGTATGTGTGTGGTTTGTTTTGTGTTTGCATTTGTTGTGTTGTGGTCAATGTGGTTGCAGTGTGTTATTATTTTTTTTGTGGTATGGTCGTTCATTTTTTTTTCTGAGTTAGATTTGATTTCTCTTTTGCCTGGAGGAAATATTCCATTTCAATTTTCTTTGTTTTTAGTTTTTGTTTTTCGTAGTATGTGTGAGCTTTTATAACATTCCTTATGTCTGCATATTCCTCAGTCTCTTTTTGTTTTGTTTTTTTATTTGTACATAAAGCAGGTTGATTTCTACTGTCTAATATATATATATTATCTTACTTATTATAAAACGCAGATTGTGTGTGTGTGTGTGCGTGTGTGTGTATGTGTGTGTGTGTGTCTGTACGTTTATATATTGGATCGGATTTCCTACATTTTTCAACTGATTTCAACAAAACCTCACAGGACTACGTAAAATTACCATGCGGTGGTTCTGACAGCGCCAAAAATTGGAAAGACACAATTGTTTTTGCACGAAATCAATTTGAAAACACGATTAAGAGGCATCACGAGAATGAAAGTTGGACAACTCATATTGAGTTATACTTATTATAAAACCCAGGTTGTTTGTGTGCGTGTGTGTGTTCGTTTATATGTGGGATCGGATTTCCTACATTTTTCAACCGATTTCAACAAAACTTCACTTTTTTTTGGCAGGTAATGTTTCTTATTGTCTTGCACACTTTTTTCTTTATTTTTACATTCAGAATGCTTTAAAAATTCCATTTACAAGATAATTGTTTATAATAAAATTCTATTCAATCGGTAGACTCATAACGATTGAAAACAATGTTTTTGTTTGAGTTTGACCAATTCGTAAAAAAAACCAAAAAAAACAAACAAAAAAAAACAAAAAACAAAAAAAAACTAATTAAGACATGTGTGTCCGTCAACCTTAAACAATAATCTTTGTCAATTTTATTTTTCAGTCTTTATGATGGTGGATACTTGATCTAGCTCTTACTGTTACATCCCCGGGGAACGCCGGGATCTCCTGCTAGTATTATATATGTGTGGGTGGGGGCGTGGCCGAGTGGTTTCTGACCATGAAACTCGTGTTCGAATCTCACCATGGTCGATTTGTCAGGAAGGAGACTTCCTGATGTTGTCAGAATGGATCGAGGTCGATCCCAGCGTGCAGCATCTTTGGAATGTTCCTGACCCAAGCCTTGTGAGGTAAATTGGGTAGACCGAACTCTTGAGGGCTGTCGATAGCTGTGCTAACACAAAGACACAGGTCATCGTGGCCGAGGGCTTAAGTGTGCTGGTCTTGTTCAAATTGTTGATCACGCTAGATAACACGCTCTCTCCCAGAAACTGTAACTAACGTCTGCTCAGCATAGTTGCAGTATAAACCACAGGCGGGCTCAGTGGTTGTTGAACAACTGGATCTAACTAACGCCTTTATCCAGTGACATGACCCAAAGAGTATGATTTCAATTCCTGGTTAAGGTGGTGGAGATCTTTGAAAGGGGAAGTAACAGGAGATAACTGATAACTGACATTCATTAGACATGGCACGTGGAACTAGAACAGTCTACCCTAGCGAGCGAAATAAAGGGTTCAGTTCGACATTCCAACAACCTGAAGAAGGCCGGAGAGTACAACGGCCGAAACGTTTTGATAAATATGGCAACAAAGACGAGGATGATAGTCCGAGCAATGTAAATAGTGTACATAATACCTCATCTCAGAAATATAGACAGACAATTCGGTGTGTTTGACAATATGATAACGTGTTTACATTTTGGCATATATGAGATTACTTGATATGCATGGGTACGTGTATTTGTGTGAATACATAAATAGTGTGTATATATTATATGTACGTATGTGTGTGGATGTATATGTTTATGTATGTATATGTATGTGTGCATATATATATATATATATATATATATATATATATGGAATTATAGGCATGTTAGTTGTGATTTAGGATATACTAATTATATATCTATATAGATGGGTGAAAGTGATTATAGATCTGTAATTTTTATATAGACAGTATATTTGAGTATGTATACTTATATATTGGAATATGCAAATATATAGGGCCAACTTGAATTATTGTTAACCATATCTGTTATATGTTTATTTTATTATATTGTTTACTATTTTAGGCTCATAATATTGCAAATTTGACTGTCATTGTTATAATGTATATATCTGAAATGGAAAGAGATTTAAGAAAAAAAATTAACCGAATTAAGTACTAGACGTTAATCTATATAAAACGGGTTTCATATAAATATAATTTCGGATACTTTTTTAACTAAACTCGTAACTTTAATAGATATACACTGAAGAATTAGGATCCCAATAATCTTACTTTTAATTTAAAGTACCTCCGTACCCTGTTAAAATGTAATAAAAACATCCTGCTTACTATACATTTTTCGCTGAGTTCTGAATATATTTTTAAAATGTCCTTAACCAAACACTATTTTTAAAATAAGTTTATAAAAGTTTGTTAAATTGAATATCTACGTCAGATTCTTAGCCAATAAGAGACACAGAAAGTGTTTCTTAACTCTCATTGACTTAACAATATTTTCCATCAACCTCTTAATCAAAATGCAACATTGTTGATAAATGTCATATTAAATCAGGTCACCTCAAACCTTAAAGTCTACTGAGATTAAATACTCTGGTCTTCTTCCTCTCCTCCCACTCCGCAACCATTACATGTTTATAAATTTGAATCTTTCTTTCTCTTTCTTCCTCTCCCTTAATACGATATCTGTATCTCTTGAATTTAACCTGGAGTAATTTTTTTCCTTTTATATTTGGTTTGCAGCTCTGAAAGATTGGAAGCTATTCTTATAACTTTCATGAAATAAAGATTATTACCTATGGTATTTTAAATGTTTGATCTTCATTAATTAATAATTTTGCTCTGTCTCTGACATAGAGCTCCCCTTGGATCTTTATCCTCTTGGAAATTCCATACGGATTACCATTTCTATTTCATTATATATATATATATATATATATATACTAGCAGTAGAGCCCGGCATTGCCCGGGGATGTAACAGTAAGAGATAGATCAAGTATCGACCATCATAAAGACTGAAAAATGAAATTGACAAAGATTATTGTTTAAGGTTGACGGACACGCATGTCTTAATTAGTTTTTTTTTTTTTTTTTTTGCTCAAACAAATACATTGTTTTCAATCGTTATGAGTCTATCGATTGAATAGAATTTTATTATAAACAATTGTTTCGTACATTCTGAATGTAAAATTAAAAGAAAAAAGTGTGCAAGACAATAAGAAACACTACCTGCCCCCCACCCCCAAAAAGTGAAGTTTTGTTGAAATCGGTTTAAAAATGTAGGAAATCCGATCCCGTATATAAAGGAACACACACATACTTATTATAAAACCCAGGTTGTTTGTGTAACTCGATATGAGTTGTCCCCCTTTCATTCTGGCGACAGAATCGTGTTTTATCGTGTTTTCAAATTGATTTTGTACAAAAACAATTGTTTTTTCTAATTTTGGGCGCTGTCAGAACCACCGCAAGGTAATTTTATGCAGTCCTGTGAGGTTTTGTTGAAATCGGTTGAAAAATGTAGGAAATCCTATCCAATATATAAACGTACACACACACACACACACACACACACACACACACACAATCTTCGTTTTATAATAAGTAAGATATATATATATAATTTTAGAACTTTTAAAATTTGGGTTAAGTTTTTTTCTTGCATCATCGGGTTACCATAGATTAGTTCAGCGTCATTTCTTTGGTGAAAAACAATGATTTGGAAATTCTTGCAAAAATCAAATAATTGTCAGATTTTAATGAAACTTTAATGACTTATTCACAGATGAATTAAATTATTTTCGAAACGTTTCTTTTTTAGAAAGTTTTGGAAAAAATAATTTTATATCTGTTACCACCCCACCACTTATTTAATTTTATAACATTTTGAGAAATTCATTTTTGTACCGCTTAATGCTTATATTAATTATAAGCACAAGTCCTTGGAGAGTTTAAATCATCAACTTTTTTTTTGTTGTAAGACAGTACACCCAGTTACAGAAAATCTGCTCTGAATCGTAAAAACAAATGCAATAAAACTAAGTGATTATATAATTAGAAACGCTTTTATGTGCTTTTATGAATAAGATTATTAAGATCCTAAGAAAATTTTTTTCGATGAATAATGAATATTTACAAGAATTGTTTTCATTTTTTTCAAATTTTAATTAGGATAATTTATCAAATTGTAAATCTTTTAACATTCTAGAACTTTTTTAAAAACTCATTTTTAAAAACTATATTTATTAATAATAAATGAAAAATCTTGCTACAATCCAAAGACCACCAATATTTTAAAAAGAATGCTATATATAGTATTATCAGAAAATAAAAACTGTAACTATTGTAAATTTAAAATTTACTGGTAATTTTCTAACATTTCCTCAACAAGTGTTTTTCGTAATTAATAAGTTTACTTAATTGCATTGTTAATATTTTATCCTCCTTCGTATCCTTTATCCATAATATTCTTGATTTTATTAGCCCAGCCTTCAGGCTGTAATATCTGCCCTTGGGCGGATAACCTACATTTCATCTCTCAGTTGAGTCTCTGCCTGCGGACAGAGAGTAACTCAAATGTGTCTGTTTTTTTTTTTTTTTTTTTTTTTGACAGAGCTCAACTCAGTAGTTTTTCTGTCTTCGAACAGAACTCAACTCAGTTGCGCCCGACTCTTCGAACAGAGGGGGACTCATTTGTGTGTCTGTCTTCAGACAGAGCTCCACTCAGTTGTGTCTGTCTTTGGACAGAATGCAACTCAGTTGTGTCGCTGTCTTCGGGCAGAACGCCACTTTGTTGTGTCTCTGTCTTCGGACAGATCTCTACTCAGTCGTGTCTCTGTCTTCCGATAGAACGCAACACGTTTGCGTCTCTGTCTTCGAGCAAAACACAAATCAATTGTGTCTCTGTCTGCTGAAACAGCGCAACTTATTTGTGTCCCTATTTTTCGGATAGAGCGCAACTTAGTTGTGTCTCTGTCTCTTCGGACAGAGCGGAACCCAGTTGAGTCTCTCTCTCTCTCTGCAAGCAGGAGCATAACCCAGTTTTTGTCTCGGGCAGAATGCAAATGAAAATATATATCTTGAGAGGTGTTTCTTGGGAAACAAGTACCCGAAGCTTCATCCCACATTTCACCAAAGAGGAGGGATCGGTAGTCATAACGAGGCCAGCGCAACTGATGGTTGCTGGGTCTCTGCTATTTTTGTACCTGGCCTGGGTGCACGCGCTCAGGCTCCCCACATTAAACTGGCCTTGTGTCACATCCTGCCAGTGTGGGTGGCAAGTAAGTGTAGTGTCTGTTCTTTGGACAGTTCACGGAAGGATCTCTGAGGGTTGATTGCACAGCATCTGCCTCATTACACTAATGAGGGTGGGCTGGTGGATATCGACACCAGTTTGATAGTGACCCTGGCAGTTTTTGTAACTTTGACTCTGTATACGAGACCCTGGATTAAACTGGCCTTGCGCAGTGGTGATGTAGGCAAATTTAATTTATCCATCTTCGTAAGATTATGTGAACATTGTTCGAAAATAATTATTCGAAAACAATTAGTGGAAATACATTTATTCGAATCGTAAATTATTTGAATGAAAATCAATCGAAACGACAATTATACTAAATGATAATTATTCGAAATACAAATATCGTTAATAATAAAATTCGTTAAGAAAATCCTCATAACCTTAAGTTATATGAATTTTTTATGTGCCATGTCCTTTCAGGACGTAGGCGATCATGGCTCTCCACCACCCCCTTCTATCCCTTGCAGCTCTCAGCAAGTTCCTTCCCTCTGCTTCCTCCCCCAGACCACGTTCTGTCATCCATGTTTTCCCTTGTTTGTCTTTTCTTCTATCTGACCTGTGAGTATCAGATTCTCCAGGCCCTCCTTCCTCATTATGTGTCCTAGGAACTTCAGCTGCCTCTGCCTGATGTTAAGTATAAGCCTCCTCCTTGTTTGCATCCTCTCTAAGACCTCATAATTGCTCACACACTTGGTCCATGATATCCTTAGCATCCTTCTGTAGAACCATAACTCCGTCGCCTCGAGTATCTTCTTCATCTTTGAGGAAATTGTCCAACATTCTCTGCCGTAAAGAAGAACGGATGTCACGCAACAGCTCAGTATTCTTTTCCTTGTTACCAAAGAAATCCTCCTGACTCGTAATACTCTGCTCAGCTTTTGGTATGTGTCCTTGGCCATCCCGATACGTCTACGGATCTCAGTGTCGCATTTACCATCCTCTGTCAAGACACTTCCCAGATATTTAAACTTCCGCGTCTTCTTGATTCTAGTGTTTCCGACCTTCAAATCGCATTCCGGGCTCATACCGATGACAATGCTATATGATACCGCACACAAATAGTCAACTACTGAAGAATACTCGTTAAAAGATGCCACTAAGTTTTTAAGTTTTCCATTTACGTCGCGGTATTTCATGGCGCTCTTACTTTTGCAACTTGGCTAACAGTCTAACTCTCTGCCTTCGGGTGGAGAGGAACCCGGACGAGGCTCCGCCGAAGGGCAGAGTCTCGTTCGAGGTGGTTGACTGCCCCTGAACTCGTTTATGCGGGTTCAAAGAGGGAATATTTTTGGCCGAGCTACGGGCTCGGAGATCCCACGTTAAACCCGGCCTTGTGCCACATGTAACCCTCGTGTGTGTGTGGGGGGGAGGGTAGCTAAATATCATTTTTGCAATATGAATTTCTTGCAAGTCCTGTTCTCTTTATAGAGCGTCTAAGAATTTCCATATTGTAGGATGATGGGATGACACTTGCTGCAATAAAAAACAAAACAAAACCCTATGCCATCCTTCAAGGGCGTTATTAGTTCTAGGTAAATCAGCATTGACTCTCTCAAAGCAAAACCACATAAGTATTTCAAACAGGTATTTCGAATAATTATCATTTAGTATAATTGTTGTTTCGATTAATTTTCATTCAAACCATTTACAATTGTAATAAATGTTTTTCGAATAACTAATCTGGAATAACTAACAATAACAGTAATGAATATCATATTGAAAGGGCAGTATTCATACTAGCACGGGGTTCCCCTAGGGTTCTATCCTTGAACCTACGCTGTTTCTGATCTTCATCAATGATCTCTCGGATGTCATCACTTCCCAAATAGATATTTATTTACTCCTGTCTAAGCAGCAAACCCAACCGACCCTAAACCTGGCAATTACTCATGAAAAGGACTTTCAAAAAGTGGGGCCAACATATGGTTTGTAAATTTTAACACCCCCAAAATAAAACTGCTTTCCTTTAATCACCACACAGAACCTTTTCTGCCTGCTCTCAGCATGGCTGATGCTAACCACCTGGGGATCAACACTCTACGCCTTTCTGGCCTCATGTTTTCAACTATCATGAAGTGGGGCGACTATACCTAATCAATTGTTGTCTACTTCAAGGAAAGTTGGTTCTCTGTTACGTGCCTGAAAACGTTTCTCTTCAGAATAGATCTTTCACATTTATAAATCTACCATTTGTTCGTACATTGAATAATATTGCCATATCTGGTTTGGACATTCTTGCTGTACATCTCGCGATTCTTGACAAAATCCAAAAATTGCCTGTAATCGAACCTGACTTGTCATCTCTACTTCAGTCATTTTCTCACCGACATGACGTAGTTTCCCTCTGTCTTTTCTATAATTTCTATAAGTATTTTCATGGCAACTGTTTACCCGACCACATGAATCTAAGCGGCTCACTAGATTATCAACTCGGCCTCACCGTATTAATGTTCAACTGGCAAGAGTCAATCGCCATTTCTACTCTAACAGTTTTCTTTTTTCGCATTTCTCATATGATTTCTTCTATTTTCCGTTCATCTTTTGACCTTTCCTCAATCCTCCCTATACTCAGTCTTTTCTCTCACTTTCACTCCTTGTAACCCCCTGCGTACTAGTGGCATTCCCGCCTTGCCTGGGGTGAAATGATTAACAAAATTTAAATGCAACGTCAATCGCCATCTTCTGTCTTCTTGAATCCCGTTCATCTTTTGTCCTTTCCTCCATCCTCCCTATACTCAGTCTTTTCTCTCACTTTCACTCCTTGTAACTCCCTGCGTACTAGTGGCATTCCCGCCTTGCCTGGGGTGAAATGATTAACAAAATTTAAATGCAACGTCAATCGCCATCTTCTGTCTTCTTGAATCCCGTTCATCTTTTGTCCTTTCCTCCATCCTCCCTATACTCAGTCTTTTCTCTCACTTTCACTCCTTGTAACCCCCTGCGTACTAGTGGCATTCCCACCTTGCCTGGGGTGAAATGATTAACAAAATTTAAATGCAGTGTCAATCGCCATCTATCTTCTTGAATCCCGTTCATGTTTTGTCCTTTCCTCAATCCTCCCTATACTCAGTCTTTTCTCTCACTTTCACTTCCTATAGCCTCCTGCGTACTAGTGGCATTCCTGCCTTGCCTGGGGTGAAATGATAAGAATAAATATAATAGAATACTATCATAAAATTAAAAATACACCATATTCCAATCTGAATTTTCGGATGTATCATAATTCGTAATTTAATGACTGAATAAGCTCCAGGCATAGACCAAGACGCTCAAATACCAGTGGAAATTCACCTGACGCATTGTTAAATATTTGATCTTAATAACTTTTTTTTAATATTGCAATAACAATCATATGCGTGAATGCAGCTCATTTTTTTTAAAGAAGTAAGAAGTTACAAATCTCAAAAGCGACGCGGTCTTCCATTTCACTGTTGCAAGCGTCAAACACATGCAAGCGTTACTGCTTTTGTCATCTTCTTTCTTTCTATTATATATGATTTCTTTAGGTCACAAAAACTAAACAGCGTCTGTGATATATCTTTTCTTCCGCCTTTTTTCGTAATGAAAACGAAATGGTTAATTATTTATCTGAGGTAATATTTTTTTTATTAATATAGACACCCCCCACCTATTAGTATCATTAGGCATTATAGCGTCCATGATCCTTTCTTTAGCTACATAGTAATGTGCTTCACCAGGGCTTCATGCGGTTTTGAATTGAGTTGCCCAGACCGGTTGCTACCTAAGGATATAGACCCTCCCCCCATTCTCTCTCGCTATTTTACTCATGAGATGAATTCATACATTTCCCAAGGGTATTATCAATTTAATGAATATAATGAACTGGATTTCGAACTTGGCTCTCCGATTTTTCACTCCGAGCTCCTAACATTTACTCCACCGTGATAATGACAGGGTGTAGTAATGCAGGTGATAACTAAATTACAGAATTCTATAGGAAATAAGTGCAGAATGAATACAGATTTTGCCCCGCTTAATCCTCGATGCTTCTTTGACAATCTACGGCGCTAGGGAGGAGACGATGCCGAAAACCACCCCCACCCAATTTTTGCCGGAACTGTCAATTAAAGAGAAGACTAAATTTATCTTCTTGCCAATGGTACTGAGACCTGAATTGTATAATTTCACTAATGATGAACTCTTGCAGCATGACGTGTGTGCATAAAGACAGATTTATTTACACTATTTACACATAGAATTCCGTCGCTGTCTTTATTGTTGTTATCACAACGTTTCGGTCATTATGTTCTCCGGCGTTCATCAGGTGATTGTCCTTCAGAGTTACCTTCAGGGACTTTTGTAACATTAACTACCTTTCCTTTTCTGAGTCAGAGAGAAGGTATATAATACATTTTGTATTCTGTTAACATGTTTTCTTTCTATAAAATGAAACCTTCATTTATGTTCTTTCGATTCCGCGTTAACCGTCGTTATTTATTTATTTTTATTGTATATATATATTTATATATATATATATATATATATATATATATATATATGAATGTTTGCATATATATCTGTACCTACGGCATGTATTACTAAAGCCGTCCACATATATTTAGTATACTCAAGAAAGATTTTAAAAAACTTATGGAATGATATAAGTATTAGACAACATGAAAAATATAACAAAATGACAAATATGTTGTTTACCTGATTAATGCCCATCGTCCCATTATTGTAGTGGATTTGTTTGTAGATGTCGACGACCGTGTATCCTGTGTTATTGCTTAATTCATTTGCATAAACCTAGGAAGTAATGTTATGGTAGACTTTTACTTGACTGGCAAACATGCTTTTTGTTTTTATTTCTCTGACGAAATCTTTTCATATACTATTTATTTTTACAAGAAGTCTAATCCATAATTTGTTTCTATAAATCTGGAACCGAATTTATTTTTCTATCGGTTTCGTTTTATTTATTTATTTTTAGATATGACGAAGCAGAAACTGTTGATGCTAACGACTGCCCGTTATATTTTCCGTCTGTTCTCTTCGTGAGCAGAAGTTCAACCAACGGATGTGATAACAGTCTTCACTATTATCATCCATAGGAAATGTTTCTTTCGTTTTTAATTAACAAGTTAAAATATATTAACCCATGAATGGCCAGTCTCCACAAAATGGGACGATGTGTATTGATGGATTTTAGACTGGGATTACACTATCTTGTCTGCTAGAAACTTCTCTTAACCGTCGTTAGGTGACGCGGTAATAAAAGAAAAGGACATAAACTCTTTTCCATTTTTGCTCTCGCAGCCATAGGGATGCAGTAGCGACAAGACCCGTCTCATTTTCCCTTATGTTTTTTTACCACCCCCGCAAGTGGACACACCCTTTATTGAACTACGTGGCGTATCATACACACACGCGTGCGCATGCACATTCTCACTCTCTCTCTCTTTCTCTCTATCACTCGCTCTCACACACACAGCTAAAGCCATAAATGTAATTTATCTTCTTACCTGAATTAACTTGTGGATCGTGTAATGGATATCAACTCGGAATGAGTAACTAGAGTCTTTCCTTGCCCTTGTGAATGGCATGAATTCATTTCCCTTCCATACCTAAGGTTTAAATAATAAATCTGGGAAATCATTGTTATTCCCCCCAAAATGAAATATTCACACGCAAAATTAATGAAAATATTCTCAAAATCCAAAATATTTATCGGCTTTAAATAATCCACAAGGCCGCAATAAAAATAAATAATCAACAAGGCCGTAATAAAAATAAATAACCCACAAGGCGGTAATAAAAATAAATAACCCGCAAGGCCGAAATAAAAATAAATAACCCACAAGGCCGTAATAAAAATAAATAATCCGCAAAGCCGCAATAAAAAAAATAACCCACAAAGCCGTAACAAAAATAAATAACCCACAAAGCCGTAACAAAAATAAATAACCCACAAAGCCGTAATAAAAATAAATAGCCCACAAGGCCGTAACAAAAATAAATAGCCCACAAGGCCGTAATAAAAATAAATAATCCGCTACGCCGTAATAAAAATAAATAATCCGCAAAGCAGTAAGAAAAATAAATAATCCACTAGGCCGTAATAAAAATAAATAACCCGCAAGGCCGTAATAAAAATAAATAACCCTGAAGGCCGTAACAAAAATAAATAACCTGCAAGGCCGTAATAAAAATAAATAACCCACAACGCAGTAATAAAAAATAAATAACCCGCAAAGCCGTAATAAAAATAAATAACCCACAAAGCCGTAACAAAAATAAACAATCCACTAGGCTGTAATGAAAATAAATAATCCACTAGGCCGTAATAAAAATAAATAATCCGCAATGCCGTAATAAAAATAAATAATCCACTAGGCAGTAATAAAAATAAATAACTCACAAAGCCGTAACAAAAATAAATGACCCGCAAGGCCGTAATAAAAATAAATAACCCACAAGGCAGTAATAAAAATAAATAACCCGCAAAGCCGTAATACAAATAAATAACCTACAAAGCCGTAACAAAAATAAATAATCCACAAGGCCATAATAAGAATAAATAACCCGCAAAGCCGTAATAAAAATAAATAACCCACAAAACAGTAACAAAAATAAATAATCAACAAGGCCGTAATAAAAATAAATAACCCACAAGGCAGTAATAAAAATAAATAACCCGCAAAGCCGTAATAAAAATAAATAACCCACAAAGCCGTAACAAAAATAAATAACCCACAAAACCGTAACAAAAATAAATAATCAACAAGGCCGTACAAAAATTAATAACACGCAAGGCCGTAATAAAAATAAATAACCCACAAGTCCGTAATAAAAATAAAAAACCCGCAAAGCCGTAATAAAAATAAATAACCCACAAGGCAGTAATAAAAATAAATAACCCGCAAAGCCGTAATAAAAATAAATAACCCACAAAGCCGTAACAAAAATAAATAACCCACAAAGCCGTAACAAAAATAAATAATCCACTAGGCTGTAATAAAAATAAATAATCCGCCAAGCCGTAATAAAAATAAATAATCCACTAGGCCGTAATAAAAATAAATAACCCACAAGGCCGTAATAAAAATAAATAATCCACTAGGCCGTAATAAAAATAAATAATCCACTAGGCCGCAATAAAAATAAATAATCCGCCAGGCCGTAATAAAAATAAATAATCCACTAGGCCGTAATAAAAATAAATAGCCCACAAAGCCGTAACAAAAATAAATAATCCGCAAGGCCGTAACAAAAATAAGTAATCCACTAGGCCGTAACAAAAATAAGTAATCCACTAGGCCGTAATAAAAAAATAAATAATCCACTAGGCCGTAACAAAAATAAGACAAATGTCAGAACTATTATGTTGTTTTTTGTATAAGCTATATATATATAATTTTTTTTTCAAGAAACCCTTTAAATAATAAAGGATATTTTTCTATCTTTTTTGAAAACTATAATTAATACAGAATATCTGTTTTTAGAACCCTATATCAGATATCCGTTTTTGAAGAAACCTATAATGAATATCTTTTTTTAGAAACTTATAAATGATCTCCTTTTTGTTTTGGAAACCTATAATTAATATTGGATTTTAATTTTAATTTTTATAATTAATATGAAGTTTTACGGTATTGACTTTTTTTTAGAAGCCTGTACTTAATAATACCGAATTTTTATTTTTTATTTTTGTAATTAATACCAATGTTTTACGATGAGTAATACGCTAAAAATAAGTTAACGTCGAAATCTGGAAAATAAAAAATAGTCTTTTATTTTTAAACTGAACGGACATTTTTGGTAAGTAAATAGATGAAAATATCTTTAATAACTTTTATTTTATTGTATCTGCTTATTTACTTATTGTGAATTGAAACTCATTCATGAATTTTGCTGACTTGATCATTCATTGAATTTCTGCTCTAAATAATTTAGGGCGCAGCTTTGACGTTGACACAGATAAACAAATTGCTGAAGAAAATCACGTCATTCATTTACGTCAGAGAAGTATCTTATAAATTTCCAACGTGAATTGCACTTTTTTCAATTCTCTATGACGCACTATTCATTCATCAAATACAATTAATACAATCATTTATAAATAGGTTGTGACATATCACTGAACAAACAACACATGATGAAATGGATTTACTACAGAACACTACAAAAATACCAAATATAGAAGCAACACTTTCGAGAAAGAAAGAGAGAAAGAGAGAGAATATAATTTGCCAATGTCATCTCACGGTTAATTTTTAGGCTTAAGAATAAAAGTCAGTGATTTTAGAATTTCCAAAATAAATTTCTTTAACCTTTATAAGAAATTTAATCTGCTTGAGCGCGTCTCTTATGCCTTTCGGGAGAAAGCAGACGGTGTTGGGATTTTGCTTAATTTTTGAATTTCGAAAATATTTTTAGTACAATTCGATGTGTAGAAAAAACAGCTGAATTTGTTTTTCATCCAAAAACAATAAAAGGTTTTCTCTTCAATTTCCTAGACGTTTATTTGAAGCTTGCCTGTAGGCTATTTAAGCGGGGAGGGGTGCTTTAGAGTTAATTTTTGGAGTAGACAAACCACTGCTGCAAGAACCCGAGTCACCCTGGTCCAAAATGAAAATTGCAGAAGAAATTTGACAACTACCAGACGAGAATTGAAAGGAACATCAAAGTCGCTCCCACATCAAGGAAAATTCTTCGGCTGCTGTGATTGTTCTATTTTTCGCTGTTTCTTTGAATTTTACTTCGAATATTGTACCAATTCTTTGAAAACTATTCAGAGAAGTATTTTCTCATTTTCTTCATTTTAGGTAGTTTTCTTTTCTGAGGACTCTACATGCAGAATTATAAGTTTTATTGTAAAAAGGCAGATTTCATTTTCATTGATAATTTACATTGTTTGCCACATGATAGTCTAAACTATGAACTTCATTTGTGTGTAATTCATTCATTTTTATGTGTTAGTTAACAATAAATTTTTAGTCTGTTTTTAAAGTTGTCTCGTGTCGTCTGTCTTTGTTGTGTGCTCTTATAAAAATTGAATGTTACCTCAAAGTACAAGAATTTTCAAGGATTTTTAGAACACCAAAGTACAAGAATTTGTAGAACTTTCAAAATACAAAAATTTTCAAGGCCAGTTAGAACCATGAAAGTAAAACAAAAATTAGTGCAATCATAGAGATTAATCTTCCTGAAATATCCTCCCTAAAAAGGACATGTTTTTCTCAAAAAGGAATATTTCATATTTTGAGGGTTACTTTATCTGATGCAAAGACACAACATATTTTGCACACTTCTAATCACAATCATTTCATTCCTTTTTTACATGGTTTTAAAACACTTTCATTTCTTCAAAGTTATGTGTATATACAAGAAAGAATGAATCCTTTTCAGTCTGCAAAATCTATTTTCTTTCTTTTCTAAAATTTATCACTGAAATTAACATGCCTCAAAATTTGATATTTTCTATTTGGAAGTGGGAAACAAAAGGATCATTAAATCTAGTTTTCTTAATTATAAATTTGCCTACTCCGCAGTTGGGGGTCTTTGGCAGGTCGTGTTCAGTCTGGTGTCCTCTCATTGACCTTACAGCCACGTGTAGCCTTACAGGAGTTGGAACACAAGACAGCTTCACTTTTGGCATCACTGGACAAGTAAGCCTTTTACCATGACAAGGAACAACCATATCTTACACTGGAGGTCGGAGTGAACAGTTCATTATCAAATGTACGACTTTGACTTATTAATTAATATTTTAATGACAATAATAGAAAAATAATCAATAAATAAGAAAAGAATAAAACTAATAAAAGTATGAAACTATTATTAAATATATGAGAACATATTTTATTATTGTTGTTGCTAAAAAATAAACATTTGTTGAGAGATAACGAAAGAAATTCACTACTGAAAAAATAACCTTATGACTCGAAACGCTTTTCCTACAAATCTAAAAATACGTCAGCGATAAACAAAACAAATATTACGATTCGAAATGCATTTCCTACAATTTCAAAAAAAAAAAAAACTAGAAATGTTACGTTTAAATATAAATATAGATTTATTCATGTCAGTGTATTAACAAATACAATGCATTAAATGTTCCTAATATAACAATTCCTAATGATAGACATTCTTAATAAAGTAAATAAACACACTAAAACATTATTTTGAAAAAATAAAACCAAAAAAAAATCGAATTAAAAATGTATTTTAATAATTAATTTTTATGATTCCTTCCATATTTGAACTGAATATATTTCCCAATAAATGTAAAATTTCAAATGGACAAAGAATTTAGATTAGAAATTTGATCATTTTACCGCCAGTGAGGAGACCATATACCGAACTAGTATCGTATAATGAGGGTTTGATATAAAAATGTTCGCTAATTGCGTGAAAAAGGAAATCAGTGAAAAAAAGTTTCTTTTGTTAAGCTTATTTAGATTACATTTCTGTGTTTCTTTTGATTTCAAGAATAGACGCTGCCATTTTAGTCTTAATTAACCCACATTCACAGAGAAGCGTGTAAGTACACTCAGTTATGGGATCTCTCAGAATCCCCGTTGACAGTTGTATTTTTCCTGATTTGACATATTGTACTTTTCCTGCAAAAAAGATCGAGATTAAAAAAATATAAGCTGTAGTTTTTATCTAATTAAAACCAACTTATTTTCTTTTTTTATATAAATTTCAGGATAAAATAAAAGAAACTGCTTTTTCTCAAATAAAAAATAGAGATGGATGCTAATCAGCAGGAGAGCAACTCTTCGCATCATCTTCTATGCAGGTTTTTCACTGACATGAAGTGGAAAGATTATATTGAGTCAATTGCTAGGTCTGATGCTAGGAAAGTTGCTTCATTATGTCGTGCCAGAATCTATCTTTCACATTTATAAATGTACCATTCATCCGTATATTGAACATTACTGTTATATCTTGTCTGGCGATCCTGTATATCTGGAGATTCTTTAAAACTCCAGAGAAGGGTCTGCAATATAATTGATCCTGACCTGGCATCCCGACTTCAGTCACTTTCTCACCAATATAACGTGGCTTTCCTCTGTCTTTTCTATAAATATTTTCATGGCAATTGTTATAATGAGTTTCATTGGACAAGTGAGCATTAAATGTACGTAGTATGAGTTTCGTGGATATCATATCCACTCTTCTTGATCTTGATAGTAAAATTCAATTTATTTACAAATTTCTGTAAGTATATACAATTTAACTATTAAGCGCCTTCAGGACTAGATACCATATCTGCGAAACTCCGAATATGAACAGATAAGTTGAAAAACAGATATGAATATGCTTAATGTAACAGTTATCGGCGAGGGAAAGGAAATCGACGTTTTCCGGTCTCATTTGTTCACTTTGCGTTAATGCCCTTGGAAAAGGCATGAACCCACTTCTTCTCGCTCAGCTTGAATTTAAATAGCGGGACAAAACTTCTAAATTAAAAACCGCAGAGAAAGCAATGAGAAAATCACTCCACTATCTCCCCACTACCATCCCGCCAAAATATATTTTATTGACGTCATAGAAATGTTCACACCGATTCCAATTGTGTTCTAACGTGTGGGCGTATCATTAAATATATCATTTTGGCTGCTCGTGAATTATCGGAGTTCGAACGGGGCATAATACCTGTGCTAGACGGATAGGATATACCATTTCTGAAATTGTGGACATATCTGAAATCAATCGATATACGGTGTCACGTGTACTGTGTATATTTGATGGAGAGTACTACTGTCCTCCACCTTCGCCACTGTGGAGAGTGCAGTCCTTAATGATTGGGACCAGAGACGTCTGGTTAGAATCAGCTGCAGGGACAGACAAGTGAAATTGGCTCAGTTCCCATCTACATTCAATGCAGACGCTATCAGACGCTTTACCCTGTGTGTCAGTTCAGTGTTATTAACTTCTATGAAGTATGTTTCTGCTAACACCACGACACCAGACACAGACTCATCTGGATTTAGGACATCTCTGATTTGATCCTGTAGGACTGTCAACGTGTAGCCTGGTGTGATGAGTCACGGTTCCAGTTGTTATGGGCTGATGGATACCAGTTGTTAACAGACTGGCAGTGGTTCAGAATGGTGTTGGGTGTGTTCTCGTGGTATTGAATTGGTTCGTTTAAACATGTCATTCCCCTGTGACCGTTATATAACATTGTTTCATGAGTTTTTGCACACATCCAGTAACCCTATTTATCCTAATAGCATTGGATTAGTCCAGTAAGTATTCCAGATTGGTTTGAGGAGCCCTCTGGAGACTGCCGACGTAGTATGACTACTATATTCACCAGGTTTTAGCCCAATCTAGCACTGATGGAGCAATTTACTAACGGTTAATCAGACTAGCGCGTCAGCCATAACCAATCTCGAAAAGTTCAATGCAGAAAAAGATTTTTTAATTATTTCACTTCAAGCAAGGCGTAAAGCCACTAAGATGTGAAAGAAACTGAGAAAATGTTATTGAGGACAATAAAAAGAATATAATTCAAGGAAACAGAAGTTGACGCTTGAGGTTGAATTAAATTTTTTGAATATTGTAATTGACAGGAAAGTGAGAAACCGGAAGGGAGTTTCATGAGCGAGAATTGCGAAAGGAGAAACTGTTAGCATAGAACTTGCGGTTGCATCTATATCCACTTCAACAGTAAAATGATGGGGTCTAACTGCCAATCTAGTACTGAACTTAAATTCATGAAGTCAAGGCACCAAAGATGAAAGCTCATCAGAACAATTACCACGAAAATATTTAGAGAAAAGTCGCAAGGAAGCTAAAAAAAAAAAAATGATTCAAAATAATTGAGACTGAGATGGAACATCTTTGGATTTTGTCAAGAATCTCTAGAAGTATAGCAGAAGCACCAGACCAGATGTGGCAACTAATCAACGCATAGACTAATGGCAGACTTATAAATGTATAGGGTAGGTTTTTTGCGAGAAAAAAAATGTCTAGAATGACACACTGAACAAACTTTGCTAGCAGCCGACCTAGCAATTGGTTCGATATACCGTATTTTCCGGCTTACAAGACGCTGCAGCTTGGAAGGCGAACTGTAATATTGGAAAGACATTGTTAAG
Source organism: Acanthosepion pharaonis (assembly GCA_903632075.3). Lineage (NCBI taxonomy): Eukaryota > Metazoa > Mollusca > Cephalopoda > Sepiida > Sepiidae > Acanthosepion > Acanthosepion pharaonis. The sequence continues at coordinate 2,548,576 of CAHIKZ030005079.1, read as the reverse complement.
AAAAAAAAGTCATTCTCATACAACAACACATTCACCATGCATCCCTCACATACTGGCGCCATGTATTGTTTACATTAATCACTTGTCCGATTTTGTTCGTATGGCAATGACATATTAGTCAAGGTCAGAAAGGCTCCCATCACTGCTCGTAAACGGAGCATGTTTATGATTGTGGTTCGACTCCAGGAAGGTTTATAGACTTGGAAACACTTATAACAGATAAGTACTGAGGTTTACATCATGTAAGTGGCTGAGTTAGATAGATAGCTAACATTATAGTGCAATGACTCAACATAAAAATCCACGTCCCTATCAGTCAAGCCAATTAGGCCACCGTCCAAGCTTACTTGAGCCTGGGTGTTACCTTACATTCATCTTAGAAGACGCACACGTATTTTTCAGGGTATTTTTTATGAAAAAAAATGCGTCTTGTAATCCGGAAAATACAATAATTATTCCACTTCGTGTCAGCGGAAAACGTTGGATCAAAAAGACGCAATGAAGGTTAGCATCATGAAAAATACAACGAATAATAAAGACTATAATAATCGAAAGGAAACACATTTAAGTTTGATGTAAAAGGATATAATATATTTATGCAAATATATAACCGGATCTAAATGCTGCCCATTTACCTACAAAACAGTATTACGGAAGCGTGGAGATTTGTGGAATCAGATATGAATTAATATATTTGTTATGATATTACTAATAATAGCCATCTTCTTTATACACTGGGATTAACATTTTAACAAATATGTTCTTTACAGCGAAGCGATCTCGAGAAAACTATGTCCTAACAAGATTTACTATTGGCAGACACAATATTTACATGGTGCTGATGACAGTATGTTGGTAGCAGACACATAAAAGAAACTGCAGGAACTCCTCGAGAATATAGTAAAGGAAAGTGAGAATAAGGGGCTAAACATTAAATATTAAGAAGACAGGATGTTTGGTTGTCAACAAAAATGACAACCAAAGATATGAACTATAAATTGGAGATGCCAAAATCAAGCAAGTACGAACATTTAAATATTTGGAAAGTGTTTAAAAGACGTTAAATGTGACTTCGAAATGAAAAGGAAACTTGAGACAACTGAAATGGGTTTTACAGAAGAATGCTGAGAATAACAAGGACGGAACATTTAAGTAAAGAGGAAGTTTTAATGAAAACGGAAACAAAAAGGACACTTTTACTTAGAATCAGACTGTTGAAATTTCTGGAGTACACGATGAGGAAAGAAGCTTTGGAGAATTTGAAACTTACGGTACATACTGAAGACAAAAGGTGCAGATGAAACAACGAGTTGCCAACCTAACGATCTTGTATCAAAGAATAAAACAAGGACTGGGAGGGATAGTAAGAGCAAACAACAAGGGATATGAAGGTGTGGAGAGTCGTGATCGCACTCGTCCTGAAAGGACAGTAGAGGAAATGCTTCCTTTGATTTTTTCTTTGTTCTTACGGTGAACACAGCAAAATATTCTGAGAGCAAATGTGCATATTTTGTTTCTCTAACAACGAAATAGATGTAAAAATAATTCGACATGTCAGTGCATAAACAATTATTGATTCTGTTGCCACCATAATGCTTTCTATTGTTTTCGGGTTCTGTTTATTTCTCTTTCTCTTGTAATAATTCCATTTTCAACCATTTTACATTCCGGTTTCATAAATATCTTGAAGCAGTCAGTCATTTTTATAAAAACAACACTGATATCGACGCCACAAGGGACATAATTCTGTCAACATTACAAGTTACAAACATTACAGACAAAATATACAAAAAACAGTGACTCCTAACTTAACAACCAAGTTTTAACAACCTGAGAAGTAGTATCCGACCACAATTTTGGCACACAACGCGTGTAATGAATCTGTGTCAACTAGCATCAGATGGGTTTAATGTCACTTTAACACGAATTGTCTCGAAAATTACAGAGAGAGAGAGAGAGAGAGAGAGAGAGAGAGAGAGATATATATATATATATATATATATATATATATATATATATATATATATATATATATATATATATATATATATATATTTGCAGTATAAGCACCAAAAGCTCCCGGTATTGAGAATGCACCATTCTGGTGTAAAAATGCCTGATTATTTCGAAAATGACATTAAAACATTGTGCTCGATTACCGTTTAGAAATTATGGACAATGCGCGAAGCATAAAATCCGACAATTAAACTAAACTAAAATAAACATTTTCTACCTGAAAAGAAAAAAAAGATTCTTTTCCTTTTTTTTTTTAACGATTTATTTTGTTTTTCATGTGTCGTGAAAGTTTCTTGAATTTAAACTAAAGCTTCGTAAATTACATTTTCGGGTGAGATTCTGTTTCATTAGATATAAGCAAATTTAATACGGATAATAAAGAAAAAATACTATTCATTTAAAACTTCATTTAAAAAAAATAAGCGCATTTTAAAATAACATCCGCAAAAATTGCGCAGTAATCAAGACGAGTAAGATACGAAAAGCTGTAAAAAGGCCGTTAACTAAGTAAGCTTCCACACATTACAGCTAAAGGAAAACGTATGTAAACAATGCCAGTAATGGCGGCCGGACAACACGAAAGAGATCGAACTTATATTGACGATAAATCGAAAACGGTAATCGAGCGCAGTGTTTTAACGTTATTTTTTAAATAATTAGGCAATTTCACATCAGAATGGTACATTCTCAATACCGTGGGCTTTTGGTGCTTATACTGCAAATTTACCAAATAAAAATTATTTAAAAATAAAATTTATTTAAAAAAAACAAAACAAAATGAAATAAAATTTATTTAAAAATAAACCAAATTAAAAAAACCCCAAAACAACAGCTTAATAGTTTAATACATTACTCCGTTTTGCATGCTGTTAATAGCTAATACAATGCATGTAATGTTTTATTTATTTTTCACTTTATTTATTTTGGTTTGTAGCTGAGATCAGTAGAGTCATGTGTCCAGCAACTCCCAACATTAGTTCGTTGAGCGGTTACGAGAGCAATGCTACATGTTGTTTACAACTTTCCGCAGCACCCGACAACATCAGAATGTTTTGTTGATACGGTCTTGTTCATTTCTTAGATATAGTTGCATTCAGGATACCCTCCCCCGCCAAGAGAGCAGGAGGTGCAGATGATGCTGCCAGAGGTAAGAAGTGAAAGCATGAATCTTTATCTCTGCTTAAAAGGGTAGAGTTACCGAAGAAATTAAAGAAAGAAACGTCTGTAAAGACCGTGTTTGAGTCATATAGCATCAGATCATCTGTTGTGTAAGAATTAAAGAAACAAAGCGAGCTGATATTAAACTTTTTTTTTATATACTGAAAATGAAAGCCAGCTTTGTTTGAAGTGTTGGAATATATTGAAAATATCAGAATTAAACGGTGAGATCATAAAGAGGTGTTAAGCTCCGACGTAGCGAAGGTGGAAGCATTTCCGGGGAAATGCTTATGAAGTAGGCCAGAATTTTCATAAGGAATTCGACTTGTCGTATGAGAGTGATTATTCGTGCAAATGGTTACACAAGTTTAAGTGGAAACATAGCATTTCTTTTCATAGTATAAGGTTGAAAGGCATACTGCTAACTCGGAAGCTGCAGCCAGAAAATTTTTCGGATGAACTTTGACTCTGATTTCTGTCATTCCGTATTTTCAGTAGTCTTGTAATAACATGGCGTCAAAGATGTCGGATTAAACACGTTGGACTGTATAAAAATAGAACATTACCAATGAGACTCGCTTTCCTTAACATCAATGATATCGCTCAACTTTCCCCTTTTACGTATGCCAGGTGTCTTCAAGACGTAGATGATCATGCCTCTCCACAGATTCCTTTTTCTTTAGAATTTGTGAATTGCCATGTCTTCATGGGAAAGAGAGTTGATGTTGCCTTCTCTACAGTTACGAGTTTTCCTTCTCTTAGACATTGCCACCCAACGTAGAGACGTCAGTCTACCTTGCCATTTATCCCTTAAGTAGAGGCGGAAAGGAACGATTCACGCTTTTCCCGAGGGCATTAGAGCAAAAAGTAAATGTAACAGACTAGCCTAAAATTTGAACTCTGACTGCCGAATCCATTTTCGCTCCTGTAACAGTTACACTACTCGCACAAGTAGACCTGCGGTGATGGTGTACGAGTTGAAGAACAAATCCAATGAAAATGAACGCCCCATTCCATGCAGAAGGTGCATGTAAATTGGTATAACTACAGGGCAATATTTAAAGAAGTGAAAGGGTACAAACGAAAAATGTTTCTATTTCATGAGATCTTTCTTTCTTTCATTCTTTTTCTCACTGAAACCAATTAGCGTCTTGTCTTTCCTTTTGATCAAAACTGAATAGTCCATTATTTATTAGTAGGGCGGAACGTATCTGTTGACTAAGAAGCAAACAGAATTACAATATGATGATAACCCCAAAAAACTAAAAAATAAAGATTAAAAAAAAGAATATGCTAGAATACAGACACAGAGACACACAATGAAAAATGAGGATAAAAGTTATAGGAGGAAGGATTTTTATAACGAAAGCATTTACAAACGAAAATAACCTGGATAAATAAGACATTTGCGAATTTTAATTCTGTGAAGACTGCAGCGAAACTCGATCGCATATAATTAGAGAATACAGTAAATAAACTTAGAAAGAATATAAAAATAGACAGAATTGGGAGTGAACGGTGATATACGGGGAACGTTGCAAACGATTAGGATTTTACCGCACAAACAAATGGTATATGCAAAAACAAAAAGTGAACGGAGAAAGATAAAATTTATTAGTAATCATTTTGTAACGATAAAATTAACACAGCTTGTCTATGCTAGGGAACTTCTCTTAATGCAAATAGTGGCGTGGTAACAAGCGGTATAAGAAGGACAATAAATAAATATTTTCGTTTTTCCCAAATCAGCACCGTCTTGTTTCCGTCCTCCAAAACCACGTGGCCTATACACACACACACACACTCTCTCTCTCACACGCACACTGCAGCTAATCTCTTTAATATAATTTCTCGCTTTATAAAGGGTGAGGAAAGATATCTTTATTCTTATCTTTTAATGACCCCTGAGGGGTCATATCTTTCCTCACCCGTTCTCGGACCAATCTTAATTGTTTTATTACCCTTCACTCAGAACTTTCTCACTGCCCGTTCAAGAAAGACATTTGTGTCACTGCCACACAAAAAAGAGAATGTTTAACATCGAAAAACATAAGGAAAATTAATTCATTTTAATAATATATGGAAATATCCACTCTTTGCTTGAAAAGGGTCGCGAGACCGGAAACACTTGAAGCAAAATTATGGAAATAAAGCATAATACATATTAAAAAAAAAATCCACATTACAACCAAAAACGTTTGCAGTTTGTCTCTTCTTTTTAATATATATATATATATATATATATATATATATATATATATATATATATATATATCAATGCCAACTCCATGGGAGGGGGAGGTCTGAACCCTACTTGAGCTGGAAACAAACATAACAGGCAATGTATTTCTTGCTTTAATTTTATAAATAATCTTTTTAAAATTTCTAATGATTTGTATACCCTGTTTTTAAAAGAACACATTGTTATTTCAACTTATTGTTTCCTAATATCCATTTTAAATAATTTATTCTATAAGTTTTTTTTTCTTTTTAGCGGAATGTATCTTTTGAGAAAGGCCAAATTAAATTTAGCCAGATTTCAATTCGGCGAAAATCAAAGAAAGTGACAGCCTTAACTCGTAGGCTGGAGTGTTGACTGGGGTAGTGTTGAGGAAATATGATATCAATCAGTAGTACTGATCATAAACGGAGAAAAAATTACACTAAAAATTCACAAAGAGATACATAAACACAGTAACGCATAGACATATATACAAACACACACTCGAGATATTTAAAAAAAACATATGGCTAAAGATTTTTTAAAATATATTTTAGTTAGAGTAATAAAGGAATCATTTTAGCATCTAAGTTATGCCAATAGCATATTTTGTTAAAGATTGTAATGAGCCCAATGACATTAATGACCAAGTGTCGTCACTGATATATATATATATATATATATATATATATATAGAGAGAGAGAGAGAGAGAGAGAGAGAGAGAAAGAAAGAGAGAAATAGAGAGAGATAGTGAGTGATTGAGATAGATAGATAGATAGATAGATAGATAGATAGAGAGAGAGAGAGAGAATTTTTTTCGAGACTGAACACGAGTAAAACAAATTCACAGATTTGGACAAAAAGGAAAAAAAAACAAGAATGACGTGAAAATTCGCTAAAAATTTCATCCTTTAAGTCAGATATGCTTAGTTTAATTTGTAACGTATCTAAATATATGTAAGAAAAAAAGCAAATGTTGATAAGATAGCGAGGGTCACAAAGGACGGCACGGGGTGGGTACCCAATCAGGCTGCCCAACGGTCGGAGATTTCGGGAGTTGTACGTGCCGGCCCTGCCTTCAGGTATTCCTCCTTCACATTTTCTTTGAACAAAATATAAAATTTTTATTTATACATGAAATACAGTACATACATTTTTTCTTTTTGCTTCTGCCTTAAATCTCACAGTAGCATCACTTTTCACGGCTTTTCAAGTGTATATGAAGTGAGGATTATCGGTAGATGAAGTGTAAACGGTTCAGTTCAAAATTCCCTGAAAGTTACCTGGACAGCTGAAGAAAAATGGAGATCACAACAGCTGAAACGTCGTGATAATAATAACAACATTTAACAAAAATATGGTAAGGACATTGGTCTGAATGTAAATAGCTCCTTATTCCAAATATTAAGACAGGAATAATGAAGTTAGAAATTCAGTTTACTTATCCTTGTATAATCAATGAAATCAAATCAACCCCGCAAAAAAGAAACAAAATATTACTAGAAAAACTAGCCAAACAGTGAATATACGCCACACCCTCAATTTTTTTTTTTTACTTTTTTGAGTTTTGGCCCACGAAAGCTTTGTGCGTACTGAGAAAACATGTCATTTAACGTCCAGCAAAAAGAACATCAGCTACTATTGTTTGGGAAAAAAACTCATTAGTGAAAACTACTACTACTACTACTACAAATAATAATAATAATGATAATAATAATAAATAGTAACAATGTTGTTGACGATGAAACGTAATAATATTTGCGTTGTTCTAAAATTCTTTGAATAAAATTTAAAAATAAATACCTACAAAACTGAACCATGCCAACCATTCCTGTAAAAAATTATTGTTTCTGATTCAAAATTCAATTTTTTTTAATCAAAGCAGTAAAACCAATTACCTACCTATGTCTATTCTATTCACATCTATATTCATATCTATCTATCTCTATACATATCTATCTATATTCATCTATCTATCTATCTATATACATATCTATCTATATTCATCTATCTATCTATCTATATACATATCTATCTATATTCATATCTATCTATCTATATACATATCTATCTATATTCTTATCTATCTATCTATACACATATCTATCCATATATTCATATCTATCTATCTATCTATATACATATCTATCTATATTCATATCCATCTATCCATCCATACATATCTATCTATATTCATATCTATCTATCTATCTATATACATATCTATCTATATTCACATCTATCTATCTATCTATCTATATACATATCTATCTATATCCACATCCTATCTATCTATCTATACATATCTATCTATATTCACATCTATCTATCTATCCATCCATCTATATACATTCATCTCTCTATTCATATCTATCTCTATTCATATCTATCTATCTCTATTCCACATCTATCTCTATTCATATCTATCTATCTATCTATCTCTATACATATCTATCTATATTCATATCTATCTATCTATCTATCTCTATACATATCTATCTATATTCATATCTATCTATCTATCTCTATACATATCTATCTATATTCCATATCTATCTATCTATCTCTACATATCTATCTATATTCATATCTATCTATCTATCTATATACATATCTATCTATATTCATATCTATCTATCTCTATACATCTATCTATATATATTCATCTCTATCTATCTATCTATCTTCATATCTATCTATCTATATTCATATCTGTCTATATTCATATCTATCTATCTATCTCTATACATATCTATCTATATCTATTCAAATCTATATTCATATCTATTTATCTATCACTATTCATATCTATCTCTATACATATCTATCTATATTCATATCTATCTATCTCTATACATATCTATCTATCTCTGGGACATATCTATCTATATTCATATCTATCTATCTATCTATCCATCTATCCCCCCATACATATCTATCTATCCATCTATCTCTGACATATCTATCTATCTATTTCTATCTATCTATCTATCTATATATATATCTATCTATCTATCTATCTATCTATCTATTTATCTATCTATCTATCTCTATACTATCATCTATCCCTCTATCTATCTCTATACATATCTATCTATCTATCTATCTATCTATCTATCTATCTATCTCTATACATATCTATCTATCTATCTATCTCTATACATATCTATCTATCTATCT
>CAHIKZ030005079.1:2515000-2535000 GCA_903632075.3 Acanthosepion pharaonis | reverse complement strand
TTTTACCGAAATGTTCAGGGTTTCTTTTTTATATAAACTGTAAAAGATTTGGACGAGCATCCTCAAATTGAAAAGTTTACATGCAATATCGAAAAGGGGAAGTGCGAAAGATATCCCCTCAAAATATTTCCCCAAAGTCTTTTAATGAAATAACCTAATAAATAAAAATTAATTCACTGTAAGATAAACCCAGAAAAGTATGGGTGTAGGATTAAATCTGAATGCAAGGGAAATAATTATTGGATCCCATTACCAGAGTGAGCTCCCCTGCCACTGAAAGACGTTAAATTGAATATATCAAAATGGCTGATTCTTATTACCATGACAAATTAAAACCGTTAGTTCTTCCCATGCTTCCAATAATGTTCCATCTAATTCCCTTTACGTCCTTTTGTTTTAAACAGATTACAATTAACATTTATTCTTTTGGTTTTTATTTTATTGGGGGGAGGGTTATATTTCTTTTTACATGGCGTTTTTTGGTTAAAACAATTCTTAAGAAGAATAAAAAAAATTGGTGTTGCCATTTTAAAAGGAAAATCTTATTCAAATTGCCTAAAACAGTAAAAAGGGAGGGAAACACAAACCCTTTCATTGGGTAACTCATAATGTACTCAAATAAACATTCACAGTACACATTTAGTGACACCTAAAACTATCTGTTGTGGAATGTGGAGTTAAGTTAGTGAAACCGCTATAGTGGAGAACGCTCTCCGACACTAAATACTTTGCGATATTTTTTCTCACTCTCTTCATACCTTTTCCGCTTTAACATCACAATGTAAGTCCCTCACAGAAAACGCGTTTCCCATTGGGAAATGTATGAACAAACACGTACGTATGCACATTCACTCACTTCACATTTTTTTGTTACACACATTATTGTATTTGTCACTTGTTTGTATACCTTTCTTGTTAATACATTATCAATTGTTTTATATTGTAAACATTGTGTTTATTGTGGTCGTAACAAAACAAAGTTGAAATGTTTGACAAAATTTTCCATTTGTTAAACTAAAGTGTAGTTCGTGAAGCTTTGGTCAATATAAAAACAAAAAATCTGTGCGTGTGTCACTGAACGTGACCACCGATATATCTATATCGGTGGTCACGGTCTGAAGCACATTTTAAAAGAGTGTATGCGTAGCTGCTGACTGAATGTTTGTGTGTGGGGTGGGTGAAGCACATTAGTATAAACGTTGTGTGTGAGTGCTAAATATGTGAAGTTTTATTACATTGGTTCCAAACTTCTCTTCTTACACGCACGGTAGGCACTACAAACTTAGAGCAAAACAATTTACACAGTTACAAAATTTTCTTTTGCGCTTTAACTGGGGACTTCACAAAGTTTGCATTAAATATGTTTCAGTAACATTACTTCTGAATTATTCCCCGTCTACATGTTCATTCAGAGGTCGCATATAAGGACAATTTCGTTCACCTTTTCTTTCGCTAATTTTAATAACTTATCTTGTCACATTTCCCATTTTTTAGTGACAACGTGGGTATATTTTTACTACATGTATGCTTTTCCATTATTAAATAGGTTAAGTAAGTATATCGGTCACTCTTCTTTATACACTGCTCTTCGGCGTGGTAGTGTCAAATTTCAGCTATACATATTTTTGTAATCACATTAACACCGAATATTAATGGTATTTACGCTGTTGTACATATATTTCAGGACGGAATATTTTTTTCATATTTTTGCGCTAACGCAATTTTCAACGTGGTCTCCTTCTCCAAGCTGAGTTTGATTTTGGCTCCCCGCTAACTACAGTCGTACATCTACTTTTTCCACAGTACCGTGTAAGCCCTGCCCTTTTTTTTAATCCAATTGAAGTAGCTACTTAGTTAATTACATAGCAGCAGACATACATTTGGTTATTTTTTATTCAATTTTTTCACGTGTATTCACCTAGCCTTACCAAAGGTAATTTATAGTTCCATCATGCTATATTTCAAATATATTTTCCTGCATTGCATGATATTTAATTAAACCATCATGTGTGAGGAGAATTCTACCATGGCAGCATTTCACAAAATTAAATCAATATCGTCCCATGCAATTGAATTGTTTCAAGCAAGTAATTATTTGGCGGTTGACGCCTCTTCTACTAGCGCAGAAAATCGACGACCAGTGAAAACCAATTTTTCTCTCGCTAAAAAACATCCCTGCAGACATCCTGTCTCGTGATATTAATACTTTCACATTAAAGATACATGCACGAAATTTTTTGGAAGAACAAAAGGACTAACAGCTCCAGAAATATCTTGAAAAGTTCGAAGATAGTCAATGACGAAATTATTCGTACACCCATCAATTTTGAATATTTGTATCCATTTCTCAGAATCTAATGCCCGTATGATGCCAAGTTTTTATGTTTATAAGCACAAAAAGGAATATAAAACTCAATTTTCAGAACAATAGGTTAAATAAAACAAATTTGATTGGTGAATTATGCAAAATAGGAAAAGACAAAATTATTCATACAGTAGAAAATATCATTTTAAGTTGATTGATTCGTGTAAGTATAAGTAATTTATATAATTATTTTATCGGTGAAGGCTTGTAGACTATTTATTCAGTAGAATGTTTGTGATAATTCCAGCAGAGAACATTATGTGGTGCATAGACTGTCACCATTGTTATTCTTACGTTAGCAACACGATGCGGAAGACAAAGAAGCTTAGCGTTGAAAGTTAGGATTCTTGAGACAAACATCATAACTTTGATACGAATAAGGCAGGGGCCTCGCTTAAAAAGCGTATGCTCTTACTTTGTAAACGTCATCAACTCGTTTTTTTTTCTTTCCCTGATTTGAATTCTTAAGCGTTTCTAGTTTCTTTGCCCTGTTTTACTCAAATTAATGGAGTGACCAAGACTAGCAACAGCTAATCGAAATATTTCCATGAAATAAATCATTCGTTGGAACTACAAGTTTTTTTTTTTTTAAACGTTGACTTGAGACAGAGAATTATTAAATTCCACAAGTCGGGAAATAGTTATTTGTTTGAACAAGCTGTATGCAGCCGTTCTGGATGTTACATGGCTGAATGAGGACACAACAGTCACTACACCATATCCAATAACATCAGATTTACAAACTGTAACCAGAATAAGGTGTTATTATATAGGCACCTTCACTGAATATCCGATACCTAAGGTTTAAAATTAATTTAAAAAAAAATGAAAAAGCATTCTTGAAGCTTTCATTTTAGCTTTAATTAAATGCTAAATGATTACATTTATTATTTCCAGTAAGCATACTACTCTGGTTTATTTCAAATAGAAATTATATTGATTGGAATCCCAACTGTTTGGTCGCTTTCACAAAATCGTCCAATTTTTAACACATTTATAAACAAAAGTTAATTCTCAGTTTTAAAATTTTTCCAAAAATAAAATATACTTTTCTAAAACTTTATTTGAGTAATATTAGTTGAGTTAAAGTATAATTAATCTAATTTGAAAAATATTATTTACATATCAGGCGAGGGAATTGAAGTCAAGACTGACAGAAGATGGAATACAGCTAAGGAACTGGCTATTGCAGAAGGGAATCTGAGGATAAAAGCAATAGTGGGTTCAGTCGCGCAGGGAAGAGCAGGCCTGGAACTGATTCCTTCCTACAGATTCGGAAAAATCACCGTGAAGGAGAGTCAACAACTAATACAGGACGAAGTAAGGGCGCGGATGGAGGAAAAGCGAATGACAAAAATGGCAGGTTATAGCCAGCAGGGTCCGTGGACCAGGTGGGATGGTGTAGATCGGAGAAAAGTGTCATGGTCAGATTTTGAAATACTGACTTCAGCCGAATTAGATTCCTGGTTCAGATGGTATACGACGTATTACAAGGTTCAACCAACCTACATGTATGAGTAAAAATAGATTCACCAAAATACCCCTTGTGTTCGGAGAGGGGATCACTGCAACACATATTGAACGGGTGCAGAACTGCTCTGACAGACAGGCGCTACCGGTGGCGTCATGAGACAGCGCTCATTATTGCTGAAACATTGCAAAGCAATTACACTCATACCAGAAAGAAGAGATATGCGCTTCGTTAAAGCAGGTGGAAAGCCGAGTAAGAAGGTTGCAGGATCCCATTCACTGTTATCGTTCGCGTCGGATTGGCAGATGCGAGTCGATCTCGGGAAACAATTGAAATTCCCGACATATATCGTCCTCTAAACTCCGTTCAGACATAATCGTTTATTCAGATGCCACGAAACAGATTATTTTGCTGGAGTTAACTGTTACATGGAAGGAGCATATGCAAGAGGCATTTGAGAGAAAGCACAGTATAATATCAAGGAGTTTTAGACGAGTGCAGAACTAAAAGATGGCGTATTCATTGTTTTCCGGTCGAGATCAGCTGTAGGGCGTTCGCCGGACAGTCAATGATCAGAGCCCTTACTAGCTTAAGGATAACTGGACAAAAAAGAAGGCGGGCGATTAAAATGGTCCTGGAGTCCGTCGAAAAAGGCCACCATGTGGTTGTGGATAAATAGGGCTAATGAGTGACCCAAAACTACTAAAAATACAAACGTTCCCAGGGTAGATGAAAAAACGTCGTAAATACCACCACTAAATACAGTTAAAACTTAAAAGTGTATATATGTATGTTCAGTTAAAATTGTATATATAGATGGCGAGAAGCTTCAGAGAAACAATTTATTCGAGTTGCATTCAGTCGCACATTCAACGACTTGATTTTGCGTTTTACTGGTCTTTCGAGTAGATTTATTTTATTACAAAAATATTCTTACACATAATTTTTCCTTTTCTTTACTCGGATTTTTTTTTTTTTTTCGTTATTACCCATTTTTCGTTTCTGATTTTTTATCTTTTTTTCCAATCGTATTTACTCGTTTTTTTTTTCAATCGGTTTCCTTTAAGGATAATTATTTTAGGAGTAACTTATTTTTTCTTTCAACTAGTATTCAATATGTAAATAAATATCTTGATTAATTTATTTTTAAGCAATTTTAGTTAAATGTTATTTCTCTCAGTTTCTAAACGGAATTTTAGAGTTTCAATCAATATCCCAAATTATTCATACCGTATTTTAGGGAGTTTTTTTTTTTTTTTTAAATAGTCTAAGTCATTTTTTATCACTATTTTATACGTTTTTTTTAAATGTAGTTAAGAAAAAAAAGAATAAAAATCAAAATGTTATAAAAGAGAAAAAAGACCAAACAAATAAGATATAATAAAGAATTTAAAAGGGAGGAAGAGAAAGAAAAGTCGTAAGACGAGCCAATAATAACAATCGATTTTTTTTTTTTTTTATATATATTCATTGGTTGGATTTTTTTTTTCTTAAAAAACACCCTGTCTTGGCCAAATTTAGTACAACCAAGCATATCCAAATCCATCAAATGTAAGTACTGACCCGTCATTAAAATCACTTTTATTTCAATACAGCCTATTGAAAGTTATATGCCGTGCGTTATACGCGTTTAGGAGATCATGTATCTTTCGATACATGACTGACGAGGCAGATTTTTGCACGCAGCAGGTTGCCATTTCTTTCTGCGGTAGACCAGTTGCCATCCAAGGCACCCGGTCTGTCCTGCTATTTACCCATAGCAGGGGGAGAAGAAGAGGATTCATACCTTTCCTAAAGATATAAACACGTAAGTGTTTGTAATGGATTCGACCGGAATTCGAACAATCTATACAGGAAATAAAAAAAAGTACCGCCCCCATAAAATTGCCACCCGGGAGAAACCACCACTCCACACCCTCTGGCTACACCACTGCTTCGGACCCTAAAAAAACAAAAACGATGTGTGAAAAAACGCTTTTCTATTGACACCACGATAAAGTATACTCCCTTAGCAAAGTTCATGGTTTTAAAAAGCCATGTTTAGAATTTTAATAACAAAGAAAATGTTACACTCCATTTAGTTGTTAGATTATAAAAATATGTGAACGAACTATAATGAAAAAATTATCATTTACCAATTTATGAAGAAAGAAATATGAAGACAAATTCTTATCCTTAACTTTATAAAAATTTGCAAAATTATAATAAAACATAATGAAACTAGTAAACTCGTATCGTCAAGGATGACGAAAGTTTTCATAGCAACGAAGCAGAAGTCTTGAAACAATGTATTGAGATTCAATAAAGCAGAGAAATAATTCATAACTAAGATACAGGCCATTGAACCGTTTCATTAATCTGTTCTTTTATATTTTTTGACGTTCAGTGGGATCCATGATTCATTGATATAGCTTTTTGTCCAATATCTTTTCATATAAAAAAAAAATGACGTGTTTAATTATAACAGTGAAATGGAAATATCTCTCGGAAGAGAAAGATTAGCAACACAACGACAAAGACAGTGACGATAAAGTCAATTTCAAGACCAAGTTGAAGCAAAATGGTCACTTGAAAGACAAAGGTATTTGAGTGCCTCACATGAAAGTCTTAACCAAATAAGGCTACAATCAAAGAAACGTAGGAATAAAGGAACTCATAAATTAAACGGTTCATTTTGCTCGTGAACTAATTTTGAAATTTTACCAGATAAATATTTTATTTGAAGAGATCATTAAAACGATTAAGGGAAATGATCACTCATAAATTTACTAACATAAATTGATTTACCCCCGCCCCACTAAAGATGGGACAAGAAATATGTAAATAAGTATACTAATAATTATTATACGGTTTATTGTTTAATACTTACCATTTTATAAATATTTATTATTTAGCATTTTAAGAAGAAATGAATATTAAAAAAGATTTGTTTATTCATAAATTTATAAAAATGCCTGTGAAGAAGAAAATTTAAATAAACGCATGACCACGAGTAACTGTAATTATAAATTTTGAAAAAATGCATTTTCTGTACATTTCTTTCATTTTGTAGAGTTAACCCCACTTACTTTCTTAACTAAAAAACCGCCACCAGGTGACGCTTTCTGAACTTATAAATACACTGTAATATTTTCTATTATTCTTTTTTTTTTCTATTTTCCTTAGACACACTAATATGTAGGTCCATCGTGAAAATGCGTTTCCCAATGGGAAACGCACACAGACACGTACGTATACAAATTCATTTTACTTCATTTTCTATAGGAACTCTACACACATTTCACATACAGAAACAATTCACTAGTAAATGTTTTCATGAATGTTCACTTTTTGTCACATACAATACCATATTGTCTTTGCCGCTCTCAACTATGTAACTTTTTGTCTTCTTTATAATACATTATCATTTGCTATATATATATATATATATATATATATATATATATATATATATATATATGGTTTTGTTTACACATGATACACATGCGCAAGTTCGCCATTTTTGTCGTGGGATAAACATTCCAGGAGACAGGTATTTCCCAACTCAAACACCAACGTACATACTCCTGCAATAATTTGCACTTACGGCATAAATTCATTAAAATATGTTGAGAGCATCTCTTCTTCTAAAAAACCGAACGTTCTTTTAATTTCGAAGTTTCCAGAGTGTAACAGCACATAGATAGATAATGAACAGACTGAGATAGATAGATAGATAGATAGATAGAAGTTTTCACTACTACTACTACTACTATTAATAATAATAATGCCCGTGAAAATTACATGATTTTTCTATTTTAATTTTCTGATGAATCATACTTCTTAATTTACTGATTTAATAAGCTGCTTGTGGGTTCCATGACTATACCCGTGGAAACTCCCCTATTTCCTTGTTAAATATTTGAGCTTAACTTCTTTAACAAGATATTACAAAAGCAATCTTGAATATAAATACAAGTCATTATTTAAAGAATTAAGCGGGTACACCTGAAAAGATTCAAAATTGAAAGTTTTTCCATTTCGCTGAATTAGTCTTGGGTATACTGATAAACTACATCCGTCAGCGATGTCTCTGATCGAGAGAGTGGACATTTTGTAGAGTGTGGAACTACCTTTTAATTTCTGTTGTTAACAGATCTGCTCTGACCCGTGATGGTAGAACATGTTAGGGTCCCGGCTATGGGCAAATAGCGAATCCCCAAGCAATATGAAAGTATAAAAAGACATTTTTATAGTCAAATTCCAGTAATACAACTTTATATTTAAAAAATTACCAACGATACATATTTATAGTACAATTACCAACAAAACATTTTTAAAGCAGAATTATCAACAATAAATTTTATAGCAAAATAACTAACAATACATTTTATCTGTAGTTGAAGCCATAAAACTACGGTCAAAATATTTATATTTCAGTATTAAATAACTCATAGAAGTGTTGATATGCCGCTAAACAAAATCAACCAAACCAAACCATAGCATAGCGTTGGCAGGAGACGTAAAATAAGAAATTTTAAGATCGTATCATCCGCCGCCCCCACTCCGATTCTGCTATAGTTTCCCATCATTTCTAGCCTTTGAAAAAAAATATCAAACAACCAACATGAAAGAACTCTTTTAGGATATTAATCCATATAATATCCTGCAGTTTCTTAGAGAAATCAAACTGTATTCCAAAAAGCTACAACCGCCTCTAGTAATTATGTCGACGCAAACATGTATATGCAGAAAAACTGATATAAAGTATGACAAGAAGAGCGAGAAGAAGTCCAATTATTTCTGGTCGTTAACATCCAAAAAGGTAGATTTCTTCAATATCTAATTGTTTATTTGAGTTAAGCATATACATTTGCACAGAATTAAGACTTTTTTGGAAAAATTTGAAGGGATATTAGCGCTCGGGTGTTACAATATAAATTTACCGAAAAAATAAAGAGGTTAGGTTCGCAATGCTTGTTCGAAAAGAAAAAGAAGAACGACTGTTTTCAACTTAGGTACAAGTTTATTCATTAAGTATATTCAACCTGCACTACTTCATCGAGACACATGGGGTCGGTGTGTGGCTGTTTTGTCAATTGCTATATTTAGCTGCCTACAGAAACAATGATGAGTCACTTCCTTGCAATAAACAACAATGACCGCCCTACAAGGACAGTCGTTCTCTTGATAACTCGCTTCTGATCGAATTTACTAGATTCTCTTTTGACAAAAAGAATCGAACCGAATTAGGTTGTTTGGAAAATAATGTCCGATTTCAGAATCATCTTTTATTACACAATTGATATATTTAAACAATGTTTAAATCAGTCAAAATAGGAACCCTACGACATTTATACACTTTCTGCCATCAAGTTACAAGATTATTGATGCCTTTGCAATAAAAATCCAAGAAATCTTTGAATGTAGATCCTGCATTTTTTGAAACGGAATGTCTTTTAGTCATTATAAATATCAATAAATAAATAAAAATAAAATAATAATAATAATAATATTAATGAAAATTATAAATAAAATAGAATAATAACTTTTAAACTTTGTTTAAAATGAATTAAATAATAATAAAAAATACTCCCAGCATGCAACAAAAACTGATCTTGCTAGAAATACGAACATTCCGCCAAAAGAGGTTAAATTCAATCTCTTCACCATGAACTTTGGTATGGGTTAACATGCGTCCGACTTCTTTCTGTGATATGGCGTGTAATAAAACAAAGTAATTTCTCTATTTTATCACATGTGCCATAAAACAATTGTAACCTGGAAATACACCCCCAATACACACAAATATAAATAAATTGTATGAAAATAATATACAATTTACTATGCTTTTCTTGTTTCGTTTTATTTCCTGTCAAATATGCTTTTAGTTTTATCTACGTGAACACAAGGCTAATTTCTGCTGCTATGATGTGAGTGAATCCCCTACAAGCTAAAAAAATGCCAAGATGCGTGAAAAAGTGGTATTCAGTGGGTGGGAAATCACGGGAATATGGCGGATGTGGCAATGTCCCGTATCCCAAGTCGATGAGCTTTTGCAGTGTCATCATGCCAAAACATCTGACCGAAATTAAGCAATGCCGGTCGCATTTTCTTTAAGTGAATGTGCATTTCCTCCAGTTGCTGTCAGTCAACACTTGGTAGTGATGTTCTGATCAGATTCCAGAAAGCTGTAATGGATAACGCCAATGGCCGACAAACAAACACTAACCATAATGTTCTGTTGGTGCCATTTTGGCTTGAGAAACTGGCTATCAGAGGACGAGAGAGCAGGGGAATATGGTTGATGCGGCAAAGTCACGAATCCCAAGTCGATGAGCTTTTGCAGTGTCACCATACCAAAACATTTGACCGAGCATTGTTATGAAGCCGAAATGGACGTCGTCGATTAAGCAATGCCGGTCGCATTTTGTTTAAGTGAATGTGCGTTTCCTCCAGTTGATTAGCAGTAAACTTCGGCAAGCTCCGATTAGATTCCAGAAAGCTGTAATGGCAGACAAACAAACACTCATCATAATGTTCTGTTGGTGCCATTTCGGTTTGGAAAAGTGTTTGGGTCCTTCATCAGGATCAAGCCATTGAACCGATCGTTTTCAATTGTCATAAAAGATTCATTTCTCACCACAAGTCACTATTCGATCAAGAAATGGATCATTCGAATTTCCTAGTTGCAGCATCGAACACATTTGAAAATGTAGAACTCTTTGACTTTCACTGACTTCATGTGGAACACAGTGATCGAGTTTCTTCACTTTGCCAATTTCCTTGAGATGGTCCGATATTGTTGAAATGCTGGTACTGATGTCTCCAAAGCAAAACCAGTTATCCCCATGTCAAGATTAGCGAACCCAATTATCCCCATGTCAAGATTAGCAAACCCAATTATCCCCATGTAAAGAATAGCAAACCCTTGACAGAATATATTCTATTTATTAAGCGCAATGTTTGAAATATAAATGAACTCGTTTATTGATGAATGAACAATTAAAATAACGTTATCCACTTTCCATGAAAAAACAGTTAAAATAACTTTGTTATTGAAAGTATGTAGGGACATTAATATTTATAAATAAAAATATAAAATAATAATAATAATGAATACCGTAAATAAAATAAAACAAATAACATTAAAACTTTGTTTAAAATAAATTAAATAAAACCAAAAAAATAAAAGTTATCCCAGAATGCAACAGAAAATTTTCCTGCATGAAAACAGACTTCGCGCCAAAAAACGTTGAAAAGTCAAGACGTGCATCTCCTCTCTTCGGGACTGCTTGTTATAATTCGAAGTAACTTCATCCTTATCACCTGCATCCTTAAAACAATTGTAACTAAAATGAACACACACCGGTACACAAAAATAAATATAATTCTATGATTTTAATTTACAATTTAACATGCTTTTTAGTGTTATTTCTCTGTATGTTTTTTTTTTAATCCCTGTGAACACGAGGCTGTCCCTGCTGGTATGATGTGAGTAATGACCACCGACGTGATATAAAACCCATCCTGTTCACCACACCATTTGGAACAAAAACGACGTGCAAAAGAAATCAAGCAGACTTTTGTTTGGTGGTAATGACACAAAAAAGAACAAAATCTATCATTTTGGAATTCCGACGTACAAAAAAAAAAAAAAAAAAAAAAAAAAGAAAAAAGCATTACCACAATAAGGGTGTTGCATGATGATTGCATTACAGAATCCCAATAAACTGATAGACGTATTTCGTTTTGACTTAACAAAAAATGAGTCTTTTCTTATTGCTACATTTTGTTTGCATTGTGAACAGTTTTTCATTTAGCAAAAAAAAAAAAAAATTCTCGTCAAATAAGTGATTTGTTCTTCATCCAGTCAATCACTGGTAAGCTATCCTCCCAAATGTAATGGCTTCACAACCTCCGTGAACGTAAATCTATCCATCTTGAGGGTCCCTGGATATCTGAATTCATAAATTAAAACTAGTATATGAAAATAGCTATTGAATCTTAAAGTTACTTGTACCAAAATGTTTATGTCTAGAACAGCGAACTCGATTATTTTCATGTAAAGCATAGCGAACCCAATCATCTTCTTGCAAAGAATAACAAACCTTACCGTGAGTGGATTTGCTAATCTTGACAAAATCCAACTGTTTCCTTAGAAAAAAAAAAAAAAAAACAAAAAAAAAACACAGATTACGTTACTGGGTATGCTACTGTCTAAATTAATTTATGTACTTTTTTTATTTAAAAAAATTATTTCTTTGTTCCTAAGATTCACTGAGGTCATTTCCCCCATTTTTAGCCTATTTGCTTCCCAGTATTACTGGTGTGCTTGGAATAGTCACCAAAAGCTAGGCAAAGAACTGAAAATCTGATCGAGAATCGTAGCCCTTCAGAGGGCAGCATGAATAAAATCTGAAAAAATATTAAGATGTCTGCCGGAGTTTGGCGGAATCTCGTTTAAGGTTGTCGGCTCCGTTCTTCCGCTACTTGATCTCCAGTGGACGTCATCAAATACTAATTATGATGTGGAGATTATATCTATGATAATACGCAAGGATTAGTGCTAGGTCACGTGTGCTCAAACGAACTGGGCAACAGCTTTTAAAGCGAATTGATTGATTTTCTACGGCTTATCAACCTTTTGCAGGTTATTTAAAACTAGAAAATATTTTTAGATCGTTAAAATTTTTTCTGAGATAGTAATAATTTACTAATGCAATTTTTACTAATTAAACCGTAAGTGGAGGAGAAGAGGCAGAGCCATACTTTTGTCAAGGGCGTGACACTATATTACTCTGGTAAAGGAAAAGGATTCATTTAAAATATGAACTTGAACAGACGGGAAGGGTTAAAAGTACAGAATAAAGAATAACATGTAAACAGAAAGAAGGAAGAAAAGAATAACCTCAAAAGAATGAATTTATTGATTTTGGGAAAAGATATTATCAGAGGTCATGTGGAAGGCTTCAACCCAAGAGAACCGAGGAGGAATAGGAAAAGTACATTGGGGGTTAGTTGAGAATGTTAGAAACGAAAGTAGAAATTCAGAAATTGATTTATGTCCGCTTAATTAAAATGGTAGTTACGAAAACATGTCTCATGATTACCAGGCGGAAGAAGGGGTCAGTTGTGTTATAATATTTTGTAATTTTCACCACAAAGGCAGAATGGAGAAACGGATTTATGTCTGCCTGTCAGAGCGGAAATAACCTTGCCGGTTTTGGAAATGTAAACAAATCGAGGAATAGGATTTTATCCTTCACTCGGAGAAATTGCGATAAGAAACAGACCTGTAAATTTCATGAGTACGATTCAGTGAAAAGATATGAAGACGAATTTAACTAATAGCGGGTCGGAGAAAATGGCTGGTAAATCTCTGTTTGCATAAACAGGGCCAAGGACTGAATAAAATGCGTAGTTGAAAATTAAGATAATTAGAATTAATCACTAAAAGTACGAACCTCCCTTTCGCACACTTCGTTTAAAAATCAGATTTGTCAAAGAGACAGCCGAAATGGTGGGCTTAGATAAGATACTAAAAGGAGAAAGAAGGAGATATAACTTCTGCCCATTTAGAAGTAATGGTGCGAAGCATAAATAAAAGAAGGAATGAGTTATAAAGGCAGGACCATACCTGCAACCATCACCAGTAGGGCGAATGGTTCTCCCAAATTTAGGAAGATAATTAAAATTACGAACCAGGCAACAAAGAACTATTCTTCAAATCGATACAGAAACCTGGCGAAGAGCAGATGAATGTGCTACTGAGATGCACATGATTTGCTGCCAAGAGAACCCCCGACTTTGAAATGTTCCAATAATTAGCACCAATAAACAAAGTGTCACTATAGAGATTTTAGTGGGAAGGTTGAATTTTGTTATACAAATAACTACATAAACCAAATCTGTGATCAAGAAACACAACGTGGGCGGAGCAAAGTGTGGACCTGGGAGGCCAGCGACCAAGGGTCCGTTGACTAGCGACAGTATCGACCAACAAGGGATTGACTCTGCAATGAATTCGTCGCCCTACGATCCTGAGGAAAAGTCATCTTCTGGTATAGGCGGCGTGTGGCAAGGATCATATCTGATCATTGCTGGCCATGAGCGACGCAGGATCGGCCAGGTCCTGCGTGTTATAAAAGGTATTTGCACGTAAGTGAATATAACGAATCCGACTGAAATTGGAACGTGGCTCTCCGATTTTCAATTCCAAGCCCTTATCCATTACACCACCTGCACATTTAAGCTTACATCATCTGGTATTCTCAAGCGGTCAAACATCTAAGTACTGGACACCTTCAAAGTTCCTTAACTTCAGTGATCGTACCGGAACCGGCCCTTCAACGTGATATGACAATTTTTTTTTATTTTAAGTAAGAGAAAGA
This sequence comes from Acanthosepion pharaonis, assembly GCA_903632075.3. Taxonomy (NCBI): domain Eukaryota; kingdom Metazoa; phylum Mollusca; class Cephalopoda; order Sepiida; family Sepiidae; genus Acanthosepion; species Acanthosepion pharaonis. Next base: position 2,520,791 of record CAHIKZ030005079.1, on the reverse strand, counting down.
AACGACAACCTGTGCTATTTAAATACATTTGATATCCCCCCCCCCTATATGGGCACGTAGCTGAGTGATTAGAACGTTAGCTTTCTGAACATGAGGCCCGGGTTCGAATTTCACCATGGTCGATTTGTCAGAAAGGAGACTTCCTTATGTTATCGGACTGGAGGGGTCGATGCCTGAAAACCACACCATGGGTTGAAATTGGGTAGTCGATAGCTGTGCTAGCATGAAGTCAAAAGTCATCGTGACAGAGGGGTTGAGCGTGCTGGCCTTGTTCAGATTGTTTAACACGTTCTTTCCCAATAAACTATAACTAAGGTCTGCTCAGCATAGTTGCAGTGTTGAACAAACACAAATGTGCTAGAGCAACCGTCTTCAATAGGGATGGGCTAGTCGCCCTAGTAGACGGGTATCCTCGAATACAAGTGGCCAGCTATACAATATCCACTCAAAATCATATAATATCCCCCAAATTGTCATTTAATACCCCACTAATAAATCATTTAATACCCCCCCCCCCAAAAAAAATGTTAAAATGAAAGAGAAAAGAAGGCTGAAACTGAAACAGACACGCCGTTGCCACGCTAGAGAAAATTAACTTGGATATTCACCAGCAGGAATTTACTTCAAAGAAAAAGATTTTTCCTGAAGCTACAAGTTTATCAAACACATTTTCAGCTATTCAGGACATAATTCAAGAACATTCTCACTCAGCTTTTTATTTAACAATTTGAATCTTGGTGAACATTTTTTTAGCGGCACGATTCATTTTTATTATTTTTCAGAAGTACAAAAGTAAATTCTATTTAGTACCTAACAACACTTCTTGAAACATCAAACAAATATTCAAAGTTCCATTTATCAAATACATTCTCACAATGAACGTTTTGAGCGGCAAGTTCATTCGACTTTTATGAGCTCAGATAAAAAATATTTCTATTAGTAAAACTAAAAAGCGTTAATTCAGTTAAAGGGACATAACACCAAAAATAGTAACCCTTATGCATGTACACCATTGTACAAAAATATATAAATCTTCTTGTTTCATATTTTGTGGTATTTTGCGTTAAATATAAATTCGAGAGGCAAGCGACCTCTACAGGATCCTTTTGAAGGATTTACTGAATTTTTCTTTGCTGAATTCTTTAGGAAGTCCCGGGGTTAGGATTTTCAACACTAAAATAAAACGATTCGTTTGGTTTGGTTCATTATTTTTCCTCTTGGTTACGTGGTATGTTTCTGTACTACGCATTTGCGGAACAGGCAAAATGAAACTGGTTTTAAAATTTACAAATTTTATTTTGGATTCTGTGTTCTAATTCCACTGTTAAAATCCAAGATTCGCTGACTTACAAAAAGATTGAGAAGGCCAATGCATGCAACATTCTAATCTTCAATTAAAATATTTAACAAGGAAATATTTTTTAACCAATTATTAATTATTAATTACAAGAAGATTTTAAACAAAGAACGCTGTTTTTAGAGGGGAAAAAAGATATTACCAAATCAAAATATTTTATATAGTCACTTAGATTACAGAAATAAATTCTAACAAATAGTTAGAATAAAATTGAAATGTGCTGTTGTCACAATTTCAGGGCATTTTACGAATGTTGCCAAACCCACTTTACGGCATTTCACATGACCCTTATGTTTTTTTTTTTTTCATTTCTTGTCAGTTCTAGGAAATAGTCTTTTTCCCATGAAAATGTTTTTTATTCCGTAACCATAAAATATGAGAAGCTCCCACACGGCAGCATACATGTTAATTCTCAACCAGATAATTTAATTTCGACAAATTTTTCGCTGATCAAATAAAAGAGCAAGGAATCGTACTGAAGTATAGCTGAACCTCGGGCCTTCTTTATGTCAACCGATTTTTTCTTCTCTTATTCTTTCTCGACAAAAAAAAAAAAAAACAAACTTATGAATTTTACATGGAATTATGAACATTTTCTGCAAGTAATGTTAAATTTCTTCTAAATTATAAGCTTGTTGTGACCGCCTCTTTATTTCATGGAACATTTTTTTTCCATTATTGAAAAAGGAAAGTTTCGACAAAATATTTTTTTACAACATTTAAAAAAAATATCTTGATATTACTAGAAATTTTCTAGTAATTAAAATTCTATACTTTTTTAATTATTTTAACGATCAAGTTGTAACTAATTCCTTTTCTCTTCCTCAAGTTGCCACTTTTTTGGTAAGTGAAAAAGAAAGCCAAAGAAATATTTAATTTTAATACGCAATAAATAAATCAATCCCTGACTTTTAGACTAGTAGTTACTGATCTTGAGCGAAGTCTTTTATTTACAATTTGAAAATGTTCTTTGTTAAATTTTTAGCAGCTTTTTGTATGGACTTCTTTAGAAGCACGTGCGCAAACTTGTTTTATTTATCTTATTAAGAATAAATGGATATATAATTTTATTAATTTATGTAATTTTTTTCTTTACTTAAAAATGCATATAAGAGACTTGTTTTCCACTTAACCCCACTTAAAAAAAAATGTACGCAAAATAACTAAGGCCAATAACTCTGTAAAAGTCAATGATCGATTTGATACTGTGTGTCGATGTTATAAAAAAAGATCCCTTCCCTAAACCGATAAAAAAAATCAATATTTTTCGATTGTGAAAAGTGTCACGGTCTAAGGAAGGTTTCCCAAAATTCTAATATACAAAAATTCCTTGGCTAAATTGTTTTTCCTTTTTTAATGAGTGGACCAGTCTATATGAGTAGTTCCCCCTTTTTTCTGAAACATTAGCTTCTCAAATCTAAAACTTTTAAATTTTATGTAAAACCTATATGTCTCATTCCAGAAAAGTACAAAGACATAGCCACCCCCCAAAAAAGAAAGTGTATTTAAAATGAAAACATTCGAAATGTTTACAATGAATAACAAAAAAAAATATATATAATCAGGGAATTTTTAAAACTTAATATCTTATTTAACTTCAACTTTTAATTTAACGTTTTATTTTTAGCCCCTCCCAGAATTTTTTCTATTTGTGGCGTCGTGACTGTATAAGGCAATAATTGAATGTTAGTACAAATAATACATTTTAAATTGCAGCTAGAATATCTATTCAAAGAATCAAAGTACAATTTAATTCGTTACTAACTGTTATTAAAACTTAAACATGCGTATAAAAAAAAATACGTTTTCATTTTTCAACAAGCTAGAAAACACTATTTTTTTTCTTTTATTATTTATTTTTTTGGTAGGGGTGGAATGTAAAGGAAAAACTTTTTTTTTTCCTCTCTATTTGCCTTGTTCTATAGTTTGCACATTTTTAACCTCTATCGAAAAGTTCCATTATAAGACGAGGAATGTTTATTCAACAAGAAAATTGTAATCAATCGAATGGTTAGTCTCTCAATCCGTGTCTTCTTCAGGGCGGCAGGGTTGCCAGATTAATATTTTTATTTAAAGCCAAATAATACGTATAAAAAAAACAAATTAATTTTTTTGTAAAAGCCAGAAGAAAACAAACAAATGAACATATTTGTTTATTTAATCACAGTGGGATTTTAGGCATTTTTATAATGAAACCACTTCATTGTTTCTTTCAAATTTACACACACAGAAAATTTTTTTAGCTGTAAATTCGGAAATTTAATTTATTTAGGTAACAATAGTGAAATAAGTCTGATTCGCTAGAAAAAAACTTTCTTGTTTTTAGTGTTTTGATTATTGGAAATAGAATAATTTTTTTTTAATAATACTTTGAAAAACGTTTTTAGATAAATTTCGTGAAATATAAGTTTTTTAATTGAAAAGTTGTTTTTTAACTTTAAATATAATAACCGTTTTATTATTCAATTTTTTTTTTAGTATGTGTATCAGTAAGACTTTAATTTAAAGAACTTATGAAAGGAACATGAGAAAGTTTAAAGGGTCGAGCATGTGAAAGACCCCCCCCAAAAAAAAACGGTCATTATTTAGAGAATTATGAAAGAAATTTGGCATATGTTTTGCAAAAGAATTTTTTTTTTTTTTTTTTTAAAGTAAATTTCTGGGATCCCTTCCCTTTCTGGATTAAGGATATGATGATAAAAAAATGCCAAAATCTACCATAATTCAGACGCATCACTGAGGATAAGAAGAATTGTAGCATAGCAGCTGTATTATCATGTTAAGAAAAAAGCCAAAAACGACAAATCAATTCTGTGGTGCCAAACCAACATAAAATAGCCAGATTTCATAAATTTGGCTTTAAAAAAAACAATCTCACAACCCTGCTCAGAGAGCGACTCCTGTCACTAAATTCCCTAAAAATTCTTAATAAGGTGGAAGTAACCTCGTCGCAGCTTTTAGTACTTTTATTTATATAGTGTAACCCAGATATAAGAGAGATTTTCTCTGGTCCCAAATAGAGCCTGTGTTAATAAAATAGACCAAACTTGGATATGAGAGAAACCTGGATATAAGAGACTTCTTCTCCGGTCCCGACAACTCTCTTTTATCCGGGTTACACTATATATATATATATATATATATATATATATATATATATATATATATATATATATACATATATATATATATATGGACCCATGCATACATATATATATTTATATAATTTTCCATGTGTTTTAGTATTATAAAAGTCTCTCTGAGAAGAAAGCATGTTTGTCGTTCTATTTTATTTCAGCCATTCCGTTCCGTCCGTGAAATATCGGTGTTATTATATAACAGATATGATAATGACCATAGTGGGGGAAATACAAATGGGAAAATAAATCTTTCTTCCAGTGGCTCCCGTTGCAACATTTTTTTTTTTTTTTATGTCAGCCAATGAAATAAGCTATTTCAAAAGCAAGGAAGGACAAGTTTTATTTGACTAATTCGTACAGAGTGTTAACAGGATGCAGCGTTCTTAAATGAAATAATTTTTCGTCATTCCTCCCCAAAAAAATAAATATAAGTTTCCATGGACTTGTGTGCAAAATGCTTTGGCATAAAATCACAAGATCTAGATGCGAATGTTTCTATATTAGCAAAATTTCTGCTTCGTGTTGCCTGTTTGAATAGTTAATCATTTGATCTTCCTGTATCGCTTTTGTTTTCCATGGGAAGGGAATTTTTGCTCGTCTTCATTAATTCTTTTCCCTCACCTTTTTCTCGTTTGCTTTTTCACAAGTAGTGGTTCATACCAACCCAGTCGTATGGGCGTTTTATTCACATAGGATAGTTTTAAATCTTGGGGAATACTTTTCTTCAAAATTTCAACTTCCGAAGAAGACTTCATCTTGCAATATCGTGTAATAAGACGACGAACATTATTCAAATTGACACACATTGCTTCTCAAAAAATGTAGGTAACATTTTACTTCATACAGAGTCAAACAGAACCAGTAAGAAAGGAAATAATATTACGGAATACAAAGCAATTTTATACACTGGTTAATTTCACCTTTATTAAAATCACATAAATATTCAGAGTCATGTAGGAAATTGTGTTACTGTGGGGGAAAAAAAAAGCAATTGTCAAGTGCGTTGAAACAAAAGGCCAGCATTTTGGATATATAATGTGTTATGGTCTGGTTCCTTGTACCACGGTGATAGTCCAAGGTAGAACCAATAAAGATGAACTTGAACACAGGTATGAAATAACACAGATATATTACAAACAGGAATATATACAGAGAAGTAGAAGTGTTAGTATGAACAATCAGGTTTAGTAGAGAGAAATTTTATAAGATTTAAAACTTTATAAATTATTATTATACAAATGAAAAAAACAAAAAACATGATTTTTGTAAAAATTCATTATTTATTTGTAGGTTG